>JAWZYU010000032.1:9006509-9248509 GCA_038380435.1 Ryuthela nishihirai | reverse complement strand
CTTTTAACTTGCCAAAAGGAGAAGCCTCGTGGATATGATGTTTTGAAAAAAAAATTTTATATCAACTCTCAAAAATCATTTTTAACGCACAAAAAAAGCCTCAAGTACAAACTCAAAACTGACGTTCCCAAAAGCCAGTTATTTTTTCGTTTGCCAAAAAGAGATTCTCAAACATTGACTCTGAAAAGCCATGATTTAACCTATACATAAGAGAAGCCTCATGAATGTGACATTTGCAATAAAGGCTTTTTTCACACATCAAATCTATGAAACCATTTTTAGCACAGAGGTATAAGAGGCCTCATGCCTGTTTGTAATAAATCATTTTTTCATCACATCTGAAAAGACATCTTTTGACATAATCGAGTAAATGCTTCATTTCTACTGTATTTCTCATTCCCCCCCCGATAGGGGACCACCTTGTCGTGGTGGGGGGGCCTAGGGCCCAGCAAACCGGCTGAAGGCTTTGACGGCCGGATTGGGTCCCTGGATGGAGCATTGCCAAAGCCAACCGAGGTCGACGATGCTGCCAACCGGTTCCCTAGCCGGTTGGTCGGTGACAGCGTCTGAGACCTCACCTATCAGGAGCTCTGGGTGAGCTGTTCGAGGGCTCAGCAGAACGGGTTTGGCTCCTAGTAAGCCAGAGCCCTAACAAAAGTCTGGGTCTTACTAAGAGTCTGCACCCCGGGTGCTGATCGAACTCGGATCTTTATATCCTTGTTCATGGCTAACCGGGGAATAGATTAAAGTAAGGTTTCTTCCGGTGGTCAGCTTTCCTTTTATAGGACTGCTGCCATGTGAGGCTGGGGTTGAGGTGCGCCTATAGGGCGTATTCCTTGCCCTCGGCTCTAGATAAGCACGGCTTTTCATAACCAAGTAGTGCTGTACAAGTGGAACTGGGAATTGCCTTGGTTGCATAAGATCGCAACAAAAGAGATCAAATGTATTTCTCATTAAACTTTTGATGATAAATGTAGCATTGGAATTTATTTATTAACAGAGTGGAAAAGGAACGCCTCATGGTTGTGATGTGCATTTGAAAAATAAGAATTTTACAATTTAAAATATAATGTTTTTCTTAAAATTAATACCGATAGTTTAAATATTAAAAGTAATCTTTATAGACATTACACTGGAATGTAAATGTTTTCTGCGTAATATTTGTAATAAAAGCTTTTCTGAAGATTTATGCCTTAGAGGTTTTGCTCTCAAATACTATACATTAGGGGTTACTACTGTTAGGGGGTGAAAGGTTATATATATTCTTCCTCCCTCTAAAAAAAATATACATATTTTATTCTATCGTACATTGCGTTGTCTTTCTAAGAATCTGTTGGTCGTAGATATTTACTTTCTATGCCACCTAACTCTTTCTCATATCATAAGTGAAAACAATTTAATGATGTGATATTTTTACAGAACCGAGAAGAATTAAGACAAGAAATACATTTTTCTCTCTTGAACTGAGCTCATGAACTCTTACAATTAAATGTGAGGCTGGGGTAATAAATGTGAGGCTGGGGTAATAAATGTGAGGCTGGGGTAATAAATGTGAGGCTGGGGTGAGGCTGGGGTACCTGACTTACAAAAGAGAACGTGATCATTTCATACCTCTTAACGTCTCAGCGTCCTAGGCTACTTTTAGCATCATGGGAACAGAACGGTCCCGTGTGATGGCAAATGAAATGATAACGTGGAACATCACACAGCAGCAGGCACAAAAGATCACGATAACTTCAGCAGTGAGATGAAAATTTTTTCCAATCAGTAGGGAAAGTTTCTTTTGTCAGGATGTCGATCACTTAATGTCCATGGCAGCATTATTTCGACAGCACAACCATTGTAGTTTACCACAGTCATTCAGCAACCGTAAATTTTGGAGATTGTTCAAACACACTTTTTCAAGACGAACATCGACCTTCTCTGAACTCATTTCACATCTGACTGTCTTCGAGCTTGCTCTGGATCTCTCTCCTTCTGAAAAAAGTCCCTTTCTGATGTGTAAGACTTCGTTGGCCCTCACTCTCTTTCATTGGTCGCCCCTGGGTCCCGTTATCGGGGGTGGCAGCATCCGTAGCTTTTAGTAATGAATTTTTTATTCTGCGAGTTTATGGTTCCTAGAAATAGCATAGGATGCTCTTAAGGGACCACCTGAACAGAAGGGGGTGGTCGGCATTTCGTTCTTCCATTCACTAATTGGGGACGTTTCGGTGGGCATCGTTCCACAGGGAATCCGTGCGATTTTAACCATACTTTGGATCAGCGTCAGGCTCCATTAAAGTACGGATGTGGCTAAAGTTTCATGGCTTGTTCACATTGTTATCTTAGGAAAAGCGACGTGCTTAATGGCGTACTACTAGGGTGTGAAGCAAACCTACAGCTGTCTCTAGATTCCTCTTGGGAAAAGAAATTTGTCACGCTTCTGCGGCCTCTTCTCCTTAAGAACAAAATTGGACCTGCCAAGGTCACACAATACGATGATGAAATCTACTGTTTTTGAAGAAATATGCTTCTCAAGTTATGAACAGATTGTGATCGGTTCATGACATACCTCACCGCCGATGAAGGAAAATGTCTCCTCCCATTCCCTGTTCACACACTTCAAGTCTTGTGAAAGAGAACTGATGTCAAAACAAAAAAAGTTCCAGAGTCTAGGTGTCCTTTGAAGTAGACGAACGTGCTCGAAAATTGGAAGCATTCTGTATAGCGAGAAGCCTGTTGTTGCACAGGGCGAAATCCAAAAAAGCGACGCTTTTCTCTATGAGTCGGCGCTGTGCACAGAGGCTAGACAAAATGGTTGGGGGTTTTCACTCGTAGGAACACAAAACATATCGTAAAAAGAGGATGTATGAGTATCTGCACGAAACACATTGTCACATAGAAAATGCAATTCATGTTTAAATAAATGTACTATAAACAGGGTGAGAGACAATTACACCGTTGT
Source organism: Ryuthela nishihirai (assembly GCA_038380435.1). Lineage (NCBI taxonomy): Eukaryota > Metazoa > Arthropoda > Arachnida > Araneae > Heptathelidae > Ryuthela > Ryuthela nishihirai. The sequence goes on along the minus strand of JAWZYU010000032.1, from coordinate 9,245,565 downwards.
TGTACATAAAAAGAAAATTTTTCGAATTAATTCATACCACGATATCACAATGACTTAACAGCATTTCAATTAATGTAATTAATGTTTATTATTCCAACATCAATTTAATGCACAATGTACTTAGCAAAAACAAAATGGTTTGATACGTATTATACTAGTAATGTACTAATATAATATGTATGCTCAGCCACTCTGCATACATAGGAAACTCTTTATAGAATTACCTCAACGGGCAATTGTCAGTTCGATAATTTTCATGAGTCAACTCCATTTCAGTCAATGTAAATGCTGCTAGGCCTATCACCATGGGCGGAAATCTCGCCCGTAAAGCTCTTTCTTTTTCACATCAAAACAAACAAGACAATAATAACACCTTGCGGTTTCTTGCATAAGTAGCAGAGGTTGGGCTCAAGGAGGAAGAAGGGACTTCATTAGTGGCAGCGCGACGAGGGCGACTGCCTTCGTAGCCCTTGTGGTGACAGAGCCTCCGGTCATAATGCGGCTCCCGTCTTCTTACAGTTGGTTGACCACGCTCGTCCCGAGTCAGGCTGTCGCATTTGATTGGTCTAATTACAAAAGACCAAGCGGCTTTTAACAGAAAGTCAACGATTAAATGTAATATTATACACTATTTCTCTTTTTCACATAACTGAACGTTGACATCTCGTCCTCTTATCATCACTCAATTCCCCCTGATTGTGCTTCTTAAGCAATTTCAAATGCGGAATCATTTCCGGGTTGTGGCGCCTACTTCCCGAATCCGATTCGGCATAAATTTAAATGATCAGTGATGAAAATGCAAGCTTGGTTTGAGTTTGTTCCACTCGTTACTGAATTGTTTTCACTTAATGCTTTCGCTTCTTCTACATCATTATCACGTTCCGTGCCCACCATTTCTTTGTGGCTTCCCTGAGGGACCAAATGCTCTGCAAGTGAGGGTTCTTGAATATCTACTTTTCCCCCAGCATGGGTGTCACTAAATGTCCTTTCCCCCTGTCTCTTCCTATTGTCAGCTTCACTTCCTCTGTATCGCTTTGCATCGGAGAGCTATCGTCAGACTTTACAAATTCTGATTTTTCAGTTTTGGTAAGTGACGTTAAATTTTCTGACTCTAAAGATGTCTTGCATATTCCATGTCCATTTGCTCATCTACTATATCTGCATTTCCACGATTTTGCTCTTCGATAAACATTGAATCTACCAGATATGTGTTGCTAATTTCTACGCAATTTGTACTAGCCCCATCCTCCTCTTCATCATCAATGTCGCCCGACATGATTACAGTTAAGTTTTCCTCGCTGTTCCTTGCTAATTGCTCTACAGGGGTTTGTTTCTCCTTTTCACTCTTTTGTCCCTGTTCTAATGCCTCACTTTCAGGAGCCAAACGTCTTTTCTTTAAAATTTCATAGATTTCCTTCTTAAGGCCCTCTATGTCAAAAACAATTTGAATTATGTTTATCACCTCTTCGTCTTCTTCTAAACCGACAGGGGTGAAAACGTTGTCCATTAATCTTTCGACGTCTAGATCGCTCTGATTACTCCAAGAAATGGGAGGAGGTCCTAGTTCAGCTTCTAATATTTTGTACACGGCACGTTGTTTAACCCTTGTTCTAGGTGACTTCAATGCCAAAGTTGGTACTGGGGAGGGATGGTAGGCCCTTTGGTATACCTAATGGTAGACCTTTGGGGAGGGATGATAGGCCCTTTTGGTATTGGTAGCTGCAATGGCAACGGGCAACGTCTCCTATAGGTAAGTAAACTCAATGGATTCAGAATAACTAACACATGTTAAAAACACTATGACATACATAAGTTCACATGGGTTTCACCTGATGGGCTGCATAAGAATATGATTGATTATATATTAATTAACAGCAAATGGGCTAGTTCTGTTAGGAATACCAGGTCATATAGGGAAGCTGAAATTGGATCTGACTATTACCTTGTTAAAATTATCTTGCAACTTAAACTTAAAAAGTGTTGTGCTAAGGTTCAAAAATTTGCCTATAATACTGAAGCTCTGAAAGACCCAGTTATTGGTAAAGCTTACCATGATAGGTTACTTAGTCATTATAACAGTCGTGGTTTACTTACTACTGAGGGTTGAGGAAGAATGAGACCATTTTAAACAGGCTTTTTTGGACATTAACAATACTCTTTTAGGAAAAAAGGAGCAGAAGAGGCAAAATTATCTGAGTGATAAGGCACTTGAGCTTATTTCGGAAACAAAGAACTGCAGGAATGCCCTTAATCAATACCCTACTAGTCCTAATAGAAAGTATTACAGAGAGCTTAATAAGCGTGTAAGGGATCAGTTAGCTGCTGATAAAAGCACAGGAGGCACAGCTTACTTCAGAAAGTGCACTGACCGTGGGCAGGACGGGGAATGAGACATAAATTAATATGAAATTCTATGAATGAAATATATGCTTTTTAATTTTTTCTAGTATTTGGACATGAGATTATATTTACAACATACAAATACGAGTGAAAATGTTTATTAGAAAATCAAAAACCTCTAGCAAAATAGTAGCATAAAATTAGACACATTTTAAAGACAAAGCACTTCAAACTTAGAGAAATTTTGAACACTCAATAATATATATTTTCCACTCATATATTTCAATTAAGATTTGCCTGTTTCAGAGATAATATAGCAATTCAGTTAACATTGGCATATACATATGCTGACAGAAAAATGAAAACTTTCATTTTATCTCAATAAAAAATTCACATTGAGAGCTCAATAACTTCTTCAATATGGTTTTTAATGAAAAATATGTCTAAAGATAAATGAAATATCTCAATCAAAGCTAGCTAAATCTTGATTTTAAACAATATTTTTTCAGCTTCAAAGTTATCTCTGAGCACCGGAAGATTTACGGACTATACAAAATTTACCCAAAATTTAGTTGAAACATTAACACGTACTAAAATAGATCACTTCGGCTCTAGAGTCAACTATAATCTCTGATCTATTAACCTGTTTAAATTTTAAGGATAATTTTTGTAGCCTGTTAAATATTCCAGCGTTCATAATTCTTTAAATAATGAATAAATATTGTTTGAAATCGAGATTTAGGTAGATTTGATTGTGATCTTTAGTTGTATGTTTGATTAAAAATCATATTGAAGAAGTTATTCAACTCTGAATGAGATTTTCTTTTGAGATAATATGGAATTGTTTCCGTGTTTCTGTCCGGTACTTGTATATATATTAGTTGTCATATTATCTTGTGTTCAACTTGTGAATTAATTACTAACATTTTGCATATCTGAAGAAAGAATAAACAGTAAACGTATTAGCACAGTAAGGCAAATTTCGACATTCATTATACTTTAAGTTCTGTAAAATTTGTTTTCTATAATTATCTAAATTCGAGTTCATAGAAATGTCCTTCTATAAAATCTGCATATATTAGCAGATATTATTTCTTCCGCAGAATTTAGCTTCTTCTCTCTACGAAAAGATTATTTCTTTAGTCAAACTCAAATTGCCAGTGCTCTGAATAAGTGGTTCACTTCCTTCGATGAGCTAAGCTCTTCATAGGATCACTCGTAAGGTCTTTTTCCAAGTATGGCCGAGTGGTTAGCACGCTTGGCTACTGATCTAAGGGACCTGGGTTCGAGCCCCGGGTAAGGCATGGCTGTTTGTGTCGTTTTTCTGCTGAGGTCCTACCATCCTCTCAGATATCCTACTATGGCATATAAACTGACAGGCTCCTGTCAGACCTCTACGGCAAGCAGCTGTTTGAGGGGGTATTTATTTTATTTTATTTTTAAACTGAAGATTTAGGTTAGATTAAACGCGAAGCTAACACGATAAAAAAGTATGGCATCAACCGAAACTTCACCATGATGACATCACTTCTCTCTTGTCAGCAGAGTTCATGCAGGCATACTTCTGTAGTTTTCACTCGCAAAGATAAATTTTCTTTCTGAAAAAGAATAGCAAAAGATAATTATTACGCATTGGTTAAACAATATGCTTTAAACACTTTTAAATGATTCCATTCTGAGATCCAATAATAAAACTTTGATAAAAAAAAATTAACCTCTTTATCTAATTAAGCTTAAATTTTATATGGTGGATACATTACTTTGCATGTATATACTACATTACATTTATGCACTAACTTCGGATAGGTATGAAGAATAAATTATGAATGGGTGCAAGTAATACAAATGAGAAGTCAGATTCAGACCTCAATAATTTTTATTTAACTTATATTATGAAAAAAAATGTAATTGAGCATAAATTAAAATCTCATTCAACTCTATCTGATCTCTCTTTTGAGCAAGGTAATCGAAATTTTGCAGAGCGTAATGGTGCCACCGTGTTCTAAAGTAGTCCCTTTTCCTCCTTTATAATCTCAAAACCAAAATACATATAAAAAAACTCCGTCACCACCCTTTGGCCAAGATTGATTTTCACAAAGAAAAATTAAACCAAAATATCGAATAACACAAAAACAGAAAAAATTAAAATCAAGCAGTTCTTCCCAAGTGAGTTTTATTTGCCTGGATTAGTTTTACCTTGGGTCTTTTTTTAAGTATGGCTCGACAGTGCATTTTTTAATTCTTTTGTATGTTTACCTTTGGTTTTATGGTGTTACAGAATGATTATCTTTCTTTTGTGAATGAAAATAGCTTTAAGAAGGGGCTATTTGACACTGGAAGAATATATTTTATAAACCAGATATGTAAATATTGTAATAAATTTGAAAAATTTGATAAACCTTGGTTTCTCAAAATATCATGGCACAGCATTCAAACTGAATTCCCACAAAACATTTCATCGCAAAGTTATCGCCGACAATTTTCACTTAATATCAATTGCTGCAAATAAATCAGTTTTCCTACTTTATATGTCATTTTTATCAAATAAGCTTTCTCGCGATAAAATAGTCCTTTTGAAAAATTATTCTAAATCCGTAACATAATTAAGAGTAAACAAATCTAAACAGAAAGAAACAAAAGCAATGCAAAACGTTAAATTCAATACCGAAATGTATGAAAAATATAAAAAGAAAAACTACGGAGTAAATTTCAAATCATATAAAACTCACTCCCGTCTAACATCTTATTTTGTTCATACGCCACAATATGGTATCAATATATGCATTCGATTCTACCTATTCACAACTCCATAATCTCAACATTAAACGTAGAATGCTGCGATAAAGAGCACTTTATAAAAAAAAAAATCATTATTATTCATAATTCCGAAATCAGCTTTTCATTTCTACTTTTACATGCCTGTTTATTATTTATCCGACATCCTCCTAGGGGTGGGGGTGGCTCGGTTGGCTGTTACGAATTCAAATGGATGAGCACTGAGCGTGAGTTCAAGTAAATATATGACAATGATAATTACAAAACAATGCAAATTATTACAAAAGCATGGATGAAATTATTTATACAAACTAAGTCAACCGCACGAAAATCTATATCAATATAACGATAAACTTTCAGAAGAATCCATTGTCTTATTTCCATTCACACCCAAATCACAAAGCAAATCTAATATCATTCGATGAAGAGAAAAATCATGTTTGCAAACAAATATACAATCTATCGAGATTAACCTTACCAATTTTTATAAACCAACTACATACTATCGTACATCATGTAACAATCTCTTCCTACAGAAAAGTTAAGACTAGCTCTGTGTATTCGACTAACGTTTACCTTCATTTATTTAATATCAATGTCCCTTATGTAACTTTCACTTCAGGCGTAAACTTTACGCCTGAACCTTACGTCTTATTTTCCTTGTTAATTCACTAGTAGGATTTACACTAATAAGCTAATTAGCCTCCCGCGCACTCACACATAAAATACTTCTTTCTAGCAACTTTATCGTGTACAGACTCAGACTAACTATGTCCCTTTTCACATATCAACAACTCCAACATAACAATTCTATCTTTCTTATTTTTAGATAGGTTCTTTGTCCCGATTCGTTGGTTACGTAATTCTAACGCAGAAGCATACGCGAGCGTTCATGACACGTTTGTTATAAATTCATTGAAGCACGTTCATCTGTGGTAACAATATGATTTATTGTCGTGTATATTTCTAGGGCACCCTATACTTTAAAATTAAGAAATGGGAGCAGATTCAAGTTTCGGATGAAAAAATATTAGATGCATGCTACTTAGAAAAGAATGGAGGTGATCTATGCTATGTTACTAATCATACAAAACTGAGGCCACTAGTCTTAGGGACACGCCCCCCTTCAAGTCACAACAGCCGTTGCCTGTATGTTGTGCCGTTTTTGTGCATTTATTTCGCAATAACTCTCGAAAGGTTGCTTGCCTTGATCATCATAATATTTGGAACACTCATTCTTCATGTAAAAGTACGTGTCAATTTCAAATTTGAAACAGATCCTATAATAATGAGAACAAAAATTGCAGCACTAAAGTTCCGACACAAAACAAGATTCATAATAAAATCGATTTAACTCTAAATGCTAAACCATTACAGACAGTTGAAAACAGTTTCGTTGTCATGCAATTCGTTCTCTTCTTATCATTTCATTCATTTATAGTGCGGAACAATTTCGTCAAATAAGCAACTTATCCACAGCCTAAACTTTATGTTTGAACTGCACATACATCTGAAGTTCCATCCATGTTGCTCTGCTCGCACAGATACTTTACATTTTTTTTAATGGTAGGGGATCAGAGAGTAAGTAATTAATTCTTTTTGGTGTTAGCATTTTTATGAAATGCCAGGAGGATCTGGCGACTTAAAAAAGAGGAGCAAAAAAAAAACTGATCAAATATGAATATCCTTTCTTCATGGTGGTGAAAGAGAATAGATTTCTTTTCTATTATACAATTTTGTTTAGACACATTTCATCCATGAATTGTAACTTCGCGTTAAACAGGAAAATACTCTTCAAAATGAAATGATTGATATTACTACTTTACCTTGGTAAAAATGTTCTAAAAGTTTCAGAATTCGGCTTATAATTACTGAATAAATAAAAATGCATTTGTATTTACTGTAGATTTCAGTGCTAATTAATCTTTTAGGTAGTGCTACAGAAAATGTTATATCAAAAAGATAGAATTTTTTCGAAGTGAAATTTGCAGAACAATAGCTACGGTATATTTACTCAGCTTTGCTCGAGTCTGAAACTATTTAAATTTGTAGTAAATGACACTCGCCATATCGAAAGCATTCATTCGGCATAAAAATGAAATAATGTTCAAAAATGAAGTCAGTTATATATTTTAGAAAATTTGTCTGTCTCTCTGTCTATCAGTTTATTTTTACTATTCCTCCTAGATAGTCAGAACTAGGACCAGCAAAACCTACTAGATTTTCGACCAATAAAAATGAACTGTGTACAATGATTAATTTGCCCATCGATAACGTACTACTCCACTCCTAACTCTGAACTTTCCGTAATGTACCTGCGAAGTTATGGTGAGCTCTAACTTCCGCCAATAGTGACGTAGACACGTCATCATTTTTGAAACCCAAGGAACGCTGGGCAATTCTTCAATTTTTACAGAGTAAGCTCTCGCTTATCCAGTATTTATGGAGAGTACGGTTTGCCGATTAGATGAATCTGCCGGTTGGAGAAGAAATATTCGTGTAGAAACCAAATATAGTAAGTTAAAAACAATATTGTATTCAAGGCTTAATTACAAAGAGAAATGTAGTTTAAAAAATGATAATAAAAAACAAGTATAAAATGATACCGTTATTACAATATAAATATGTAAAGTATGGTTGTTTTCATAAGTATTTTCATACTTAATAAATGTTTAAATCCGTGCACTTTACAAAACCGCCGGGAATTGCTTCGCTGAAAACCACCGCGAAAAGAACTGCAATTTTAGCCGTCGGATGGCGCTGACTATCGGTTTACCATATTTTCTTAATAAAGAAATGTGAAAAGGAATTTTGGAAAGGTAAAGTAAGTAGTAAAGCATACACAGAATAAACAATAACAGTGATATTAGAATAGTGAAATTGAGCTAAATTCTAATTTCAGAAGATAAAAAGAATTACCTACGCATATTTATGTGCAGCTTAGTTTTCTTACTATGTTCAAAAAACTCGGATGGCATATCATCAGTGCCATCCACTGAACTGGCATTTGATTCTTCAACAGCAGCTGATGTCGAGAGTTGAGAAGAGCCTAGTAGTTACCTTGAATGGATTTCTTATGCCTGCATGCTTTCATTTTCTCATCAAAAATGTCGTATCAAATCCAAATGTTCAATTTTAAATTTGTGCAGGTTGCATGAGAATTCCCGATGTTTGAGTTTACTGATGAAGGTTTGTATGAATGTTTCGAATTAATCCAGTTCCTTTATGATTGATGGAAAGAATATTTTGTTGGCACTAAATTAAATTAAAAACAAATGTTTAAGTCTTCCTCATTCCAAAGCAAAAAGGAGATGCACCATCCGAAATCTCTTTACAGTGTTTCCGTGAGGACCATACTCTTGCACACTAAAGAACATGTTGGATGGCTTTGACAGGAGGCTCTCTCCTAACAGCTATCCAGTGGGTCCCCTTACTCAGCATTCTCTGAGCTATTGGGGTCCTTGTGACCAGATCATTGAGTCCATTTTATGCAAAAATGATCAAGTGTAATAAATAATGTAAGCAGCGATCCAGTGTCTCTCAGATATATCTATGTCTGGACAACTTTAGGATATGAGAAGGGAAATTTAATAATGTGTAAAGTTTGAAAATTGAAGTGTAAAAGTTTACCGTGCTATCTGTTTATAAAAAAGATATGTAAAATGTGTTAAAATAAAATAAAATATCATGAACATTTTAAATTTCATTAGTTTTTACATGTAACAGATTTAAAAAAATTTAAATTTCAGGTTTTAATTCACATCCAAGTTTCGTATCTGATATATATAGACTATTGTGAGTAATTGACTTGGGAGGGATTTCTCAAATTCGAATATGATGAAGAAATTGTAAAGCTATGAAAAACTTGCAATTCGGATCGTAAATCTCGGGAAAATTCTAAAATTTGACATTCTACGTCTGCTTCAAGGTCAAATCGAGAGTCACATAGAGGTATAAATAAGGTCTACGGGTGCTAGAGACGTGATAATTGCAGTCGAGGGTTGTTTTGGGTCGTGGATCTCAGAAACATTATTAAATTTTGAATCAGGGTGCATCTTTATTGTCAAAGGTCATTTCTCTATCTACTAGTGCCAGAAAAAAATTATTGCCTGGGAGTTTTCCACGTCGTAGATTTCGGAAACGTGAAATTTGGGATGCAATAGGTCACTTGAGGTCAAAAGTCAATTATCTATATACAGATGCAAGAGAGTTAAAAATTGGTTCTTGCGGCTATTTCGTGCAGTAGATATCAGAAATGTTAAGGAATTTCAGATCCGCATATTAGTATATTTCTTTTCTTTGGTTTTGGAAACTGGAGTTGACTCAGTCGGTAAAGCATACCAGGCTCGTAATCTTCCATTTCACATGGTTTCATTGGTGTCTCACGTAACGCTAAAATCATTTTTGGAAATAGTAATTTTTTTGCGTTCTCTAAAGAGATAATCAGTACTTTCCTTTAACCACATTTAAGAAACGTTATAGTGACTTACAATTTACTACTGATTATATTCATTTTCAAAACGTTCATTCCCAAATTTTTACTTTGTTGTGAGATGAGATGCTCAATTTATTTTTAAAAATAGCGGGAAGGTAATGAAAACACAAGTGGGATGGAGATCGTATATTAAGGGTTTTCAAGTAGGAAAAGGGTGAATAAAATACTTCGTCGAACAGAAACTTTGATTGAAATGCTTTCTCAGACTGAAATATTTTACGAAATATTAATATCAATGAACTAGAAAAAGGAAAAATTATCTGGCAACATTTGAAGCCTGAGATATCTAGTAAATGTTTCAAAAGCTAAATTTCAAATACAAGCTTTCGTTGCGGGTAAGTAACCTTCATATAGAAGGTAAAAATTATAGAATATATTTTCTCAATCGTTAATCTGTCTTCTAATATTTTTCTATATTCGTAGGAAATTCATTTTTTCAGGTGCGTATAAGAGTAGGAGATTTTTTTTATAGAATATTACTCTAAGTTCTAGTATCTGACATTGTGACAATGATTGCCAAATATTACGTTTAAGGTTTTATAAGCTACCAGTATTGATGTATATTTATAGTTCAGTAATATTGGGTTATATTCTGTTATTTAATGTTAATTGGAGGAGACGGAAATTTTTTATTATCAGAAATTAAGTAATCTAGGCCAGTCTTTCTCGGAATTTTCAATCATTCTACACAGTTTTTAATTACCATTCATTGCAGAGTAATATAAAACGTGATATTCAAAATATTCTAATGTTATAATCTAATTGTGTGAAATATTACTATGCTATTTATAATAGTTTCATGTCATAATGCATAAAATTTAAGAAATTTTTGGCCTACGAACAACTAAAATTTCTTTTGGTCTCACTGTTCGAGGAAGAAAGCTATGGATATTAAGGGAGAAAATAATAATCATGATAAAGCATATTTATATAACTTACTGTCATTTTCTGATAAATTGTAAAATAATATGTAAGCAAATGTTCAGTGTATACGTTGCATTTCATTTAATAGCCATTAAGTTGACGAAACCTGTCGATCTTTGAACATATTACGAAATTCAATATGGCGGCTTCTGGCATTCATTATTTAATTTGGTGGTAATATTTCTCACCAATGACGAAATCATTAAAATAGCTACACAACTTCGTAACAAACAAAATGGAATATTAATATGGCTAAATATAATAATAATTAATATCAAGACTAGATTAATGGATTTCGATAAATTTACAGAGATTATCTTTTCTACTTAAACTGTTGCAATCTAATAAAAGGCAAAACTCAAAAACTATTGTTATTGTAAATACTTAAAACCTATGTTAAAGACTTGAACCAGAAATGCTAATAGCAAACATTTAGTTTTTTTCAACATTTTACACATTTTTCATAATTATAAATGTATTGTTTGGACAAAAACGCGAGAGTCCAAATTATTTAGTATTTGTACTAAAACAGAACGGTTTTATTTGTAGTTAGCGAACAAAAGTTTTTAATTTTAATAATTCGATATAAATATGAAATTGGACTAAATATTAAAATATTAATATATTAACATCTAAATTAAGCCAGCGTTGCGATTTTTCTCTGCTAAAACCTCACCCTGCCGTCGAAAGGGAACATAAGAGTTGCGATCGTTGAATGGGACGTTAAGCCGTGACACTTTAAAGAACACGCTTGATGGGAGGTTACCATCTGTCACCTAACAGCTGCCAGGTGGGTCCCCTCCTCCAACCTTCTCGAAGTCCTTATGACCTTGCATTTTAGTCTGTTGTGTACTAAAAAGTTCCGCTCAGAAGTAAAACACACGAACATTCCTATTCTGATTTCACACTTTACTGATTCATCCCTATGAGACCTTATTTTTTCTGTAATGCAGCCAGAAGATTAATATGATACGATAATTCATAACTGTACATTTGAATATTCGTAGTTATAAAAATTCACTATTCTGCTGGCTAGTAACTGTCGCAATTTTTATTGCTCGTTATTTTTCGAACTATGACAATGTGTAATATGCACGATTTGTGTTAATAAGTTCGTAACAAAATTTTATAAACATTTTTATAAAAATTTTCCTTTCATATGATTTTGTCAGCAACGTTGTAGAAAAGCCACCAAAAATATAAAGTCATAGAGTGAGTGAAAGATTGAAAGTATGGTATAAAGCAAAAATCTCTCATAATCTCGTTATCACATGTTTTTCTGAAAAATTGTCTGTGGAATTTGAACAAAAGTAATAACAGTGATAAATTTGCACTAGCACTAGACAGGAAATTGAAACTTTTTTATAACATTGGTGAAATAATTTGTTTTTAACTAATTGTGGGATGCTGAAATTGAAATATGGCTGTGAAAACCTGCAGCACGTACACTTTTTTAAAATTACGGATTGATGTTTTTCAAATTTCAATAAATACGCATATCTGGGAAATAAAATAATAGGTGACTATTAAATTGCAACTTAAAACTCATTAATTAATTACATGATTAAAGTGAGAAATTAGAAACATCATAGTTGTAGACCACTGAATATAAAGTAACAAATGAAATAATATTGAAACGCAAAATAAGAAAACATGGGTAGGATTTTATCTTACAAGTAGTTCATTTTTGTCTTTTATGTGCTGTGCTGAGGTATCTTCCTTCTGCAAGAACCAGCAGTAGTCAACCATCATTGCTGGGTCCCACCTGCTTTGGTATCTCTACTCCATTGTTCGGATATCCTGGTGAAATCTTTCCCCTTGTTCATCACTGACAGCTCCTAAGTTCTTGGGAGAGAAGTCGAGATGCGAGTGCAAGAAATGGATCTAAAAAGACATTCGGCAGCCAAGATTTTCATAGTTTTTGAGATCTTGAATGAGCTGATGGTAGTTTTCCTCTTTGTGATTTCCCAGAAAACCCTTGAACACAGACATGAAGGATTTCCATGCAGCGCACTCCTTCATATTCAGTTTTTATTCGAAGACAATATCATTCAGTATCTTCCTGATCTGAGGATCAACAAAGATCCCTTCTTTGAGTTTGGCATCACTTAGTTTTAGAAATATTTCTTTCAAGTGCAAAAATCCTTTACCAGTTTTGTCCATAGCCTTTATAAAGTTTTTCGTAGCCCCAGTTTGATGTGTAGTGGTGAAAGCAGAACATCAGAGGGGTCAACTAGAGGCTTATACCTCATATTACTCTTTCCAGGAATAAAAACATCTCTTCTGGGCCGGTCTTTTGTTTTGTAGTGTTCTTTTCTGCCCCTAGTGTCCCACAAACACAGAAAACAGCAAAATTTTGTGAATCCCGAGCAAGAGAGATATAACTTTTAAGTCCACTTAAACTAACCATATTTTAAGCAGAGAATATTTTTCCATGCTTTCATGAGTTTACTTCATTCCCAAAGCGTGTGTGTCACTGGAATGGAAGGTTTTTGGTTTCCTTTATACAAAAGGACAACTTTTAAGCTGAATTTTAACGAATTTATAAATAGACACCATTTCTTAGGGTCGTGAGATGTTCCAATTTCTTCCATACGCCCAGAAATTCCTGTGCAGAAACACAAGCCATCTTGCATCTCGTAATAAGCAGATAAAGCAAAATTCCTCCTTCTCAACAGAGTAAATCTGGTACCTTCGCCAGAAGATTCTTCAACCTAAATCATCAGCTTGTTGTTTCGAAAGTCCTAGGTCTCGAACAAGATAATTTAGTTAACTTTGTTGAATCAGATGAGGCTCGTCTAACTTTTTATGGGTGTATGTAGGATCAGGTTCCGTATGTGCCTCAAAGTCTTCCTCTGATGAATGTGAATCCATCTCCTCCCAGTTGCCTGGAGATGTTGGTATAGAAAGATCTTAGTAGGAATCAAAATGGCCAATAACATAAAAAAAGTGATGTCCTAGCCATGTTTTAAGGCCAGATCTAAAATCAGCACCTGAAAAATAGTTAAAGGCAGCTACAGTTGTTCATGTTATAACCTTGTAAACCACTGTTATCACCGCAAAATTTCCCGCTGCCCTTGGTCAGTAAGGCATGCCTATAGGGTGGAAGGCGGCCGCCCGTGGTGATCCATTAAAGCCATAGCCCCATGTGCAAGAGAGCCAAAACCCTGTGCACCTTAAAGAACACACTGGATGGATTAATGGACAGTCTCTAACAGCTTTCTACATCTAAAATTTCTAACAGCCTTCCAGTGGCTCCCCTAATCTTTCTCTGAGCCTTTGGTTCATTGTGACCTGGCAATTCAGCTCGTTTTGCGCAAAAAAAGTTCCACTCAGATGTAAAACAACCCAAAAATCCTGGTGGGTAATTTTCCGATTGTATTAATACACCTTATTGTATTAATTTTCCGATTGTACACCTTATTGTATTAATGCGTCATATCACATTTCTTATCACATCCGTGCGACTCTACCGATTCACAAGTCACTAAACTTAGCATTAGTTCAAGTATTATGCCGAGAAAAAAAAGAATACCATATATTTATTTTAAACTAATCACACTTCAGAAAAGTGTTTTTTCAGCATCGTTTACCTATCGGAAACCCACCTATCTAATGTTTCCCCGTCTTCCGAAAACCCCTCAATAAACGTGAATACCCAATTTTAAGTAACTAATGTAAAGCTCTTTCAACATAAGATATATTTTATCTTTACTCATATTTTTTCCTGATTTTTATTTTGGCAAATAAATTTCACCCAGAGATAGAAAAAAATCGCCATTTTAAGTTTAAAGTGAAGAATGCATATCAGTATAGGAATCTCGTTTTCAAAGAGAATGAAGTTTTTCGTTTACCTACTTTTGCATTCTTTAAAAGATTTTTTTTTTACACAAAAGACGGAGATAACCAAGAAGCTATATTAGTCTTATCCTGGTTTCTCATACAACATACACAAACACATGCTCTGCTGGTCTAAGTAGTCAGGTATTCCAACCACTAGACCAGGTAGGGTTATTCGAACTAATGGATGATTGGGAAAATGCAAGATGATATCATAATGCAAAGATTGTTGCCGTCAGTGGAATATTCTTCACACTCTATTACCGAAATTTCAATTTCGTTCTTTAAATAAATAATTTGCCATACTCGGTAGATTTTTTCCCCATTTCAATATTTAGTGCATTCTATGCATATTAAAACCACTTAAGAATTTGAAAAATACGAATTTATAATAGTTCATTAGCACTAATTCAACTGAAGAAAAGAAATTTCCAATTTTATCTTAAAACAAAACAGTTGTGTTCCCACCCCCTGAGTATAAGGGCGAAACGAATTGTGTTGCAGATGCAAACTTCCTGACTTTCACCTTCCTCAAAATGTTTAATTTCTATCCCAATTAGATCGTTTGCACTATTCGTGTAAAATCAAGCAAATTTCAACTTTTTCGGAGTTATAGGGCGCTATTTATACTACAGAGATATTCAGAAACGCCAATCGCAATATTTCATCAATGAACTTCCAACCAAAAAAATTTGAATTTATTTACAAAAACAAAGTTTAATGTCTACAGACGGACAGACGACAAATTGAAAACATAAGCTCATTTTTTTAAACGAATTAAAATGTATGTGTCTCATATTCCTTGTATTACTATAACTCTACGAAAACATTATTCTTAAAGTTTATCTTTGAAGAAATGAATTCCAAGGTAATATATTGTTTTGTTTCTCCTCAGAAGATTTCAGAGTGAAAGCCAACAGAAGACTCCTCTTCCAAGATGGAAAGAATATCTTCATGAAGAAGATGTTACAACTGCCTTATTGTGCTGACTTCAATCTAATGCAGCCTAGATCGACATTTGTTCAATTTCAGTGAAGAAAGACCTTAAAAGTGATTCTACTATTAGAAAACTTTGAAAGAAGTGAACGTTTTGTTATTTTCAAAGCAAATTCTGTTTCAGTCTGTGACATTTCACTCCTCCAATGAAACAGTCGTATCTAGCACAGGCTAAGTTACACTCCTCAGTAGACTTTGAGAAGCAATTTTTACATAGCATTTTCTTTTAACGTGAATTTAGATATTACACAAAGCGTAAAATGATTTAATATACGAATCTACGAAACAATTCTTGTTTATGTATTTTAGTATTGCCAGTTCTTTCACATTTGGAAAATAATATAATCTTTATGAAGATTAATGCAGTGACAAAATAATAGTACTTCTAGTCGAATTTCGTGTTTAATTAATTCAATTCGGTATTTCATCATTTGTTTATATATATAACGTTTCTACACATCAAAAATATTTTTTATTGGAATATTGTTTGATAAAGATATATATGTTCATAAGATAACTTAATACTTCATCAATTTGAGTGTATTTGTATTATTATTATTATTATATGTGTTATTACCAGATTGCATTCCACTAGCATAGACTTTTCCTGATATTTTATTAAGTTTAATGTTTTAAATGAAAGCGATTTAATGTATTCCTTTCTTTGTTTTCCCTAGACAGGTGAAAGTGTTTATGAGTGTCACATCTGCCAGTGCAGGTTTACGTCATTACAATTCCTCGACAAACACAAAAAAGTCATCGAGGTGATAGAAAAGGACGGAGATTCTCTTGTTCATTATGTCGCTATTCCACCGATAAAGCGTACAGTATGAAGAATCGTATACTCACTCACTCTGGAGAATATCCTCACAATTGTTGCCACTGTGGAAAGAAATTTAAAAGGAAGAATCATCTTGATAAACATCTTCGTACCCATACAAGAGAACGACAATTTCCTTGCTGTCTTCGTAATAAGTGTTTCACAGAGCAGAGCTACCTATCCAGACACAGACGATATCATCTAATGCAACGACCATTCATGGTGTAGACATTGTAGGAAAACATTCGTCGAGAATAGTAATTTAAATCGACATGAAACGAAGCATTTTTAAATATGTTGCATTCACATACACCGAATTGTGTTTCTACACGGTAGATAGGCTCCCGATAGAACAGTGTAAAAAAATACAGTGCATATGAAAAAATAGAAGATTGGTTCCAGACTTAAAAACCCAGTACAAATAATAAGTTGTTTTCAAACAAATCATATCGAAATCTTTAATTAAATCTTTATTTGAGTTTTATTCATTTAAATACATTTTTTATTTTATAAACTTATAAATATAATTATATGTACATATAAAAAGTAAGTTATCCTTAATAAAGTAAATAATATCACTAATTCAAGAATACAAAAGTGCAAAAAAAATATGACTTACATATGCTTATTAACTAGATTTTATTCGTTGTCACTTTCTGACAATAGACACATTCGTTTGCGTAAGACTGGAATTAAAACACTTTCATCACTTGAAACATTTTGGCCGTCGTGATCATACTTTGATTTCTTCTATTAAACTTCTATACATTTCTAACTTTAAACACGAAATGAGAGACCAAGATTAACGTAAGGATTGAAGATAAAAATTGAGGAGAAATTTCCGGAAAACAATGTTGCCACTTTATTCCGAATGAAATAGGTTTAGTAAAAATTTTCCATAAAATAGAGAAACTTATTCTGCAGTTTTTATTTTGCGGATTTTAGTACATTTTCAAAGTCAAAACTCTCAAAAAATGTAACCATAAAAGTGACATCTTTGCTATAAATGTAAATTCTAGGAATTTTTTTCTTGAATAGGAATATTTTTTCAGAATTAAATTCAAATGGAGATTTTTAAAAAGGCGCTGTTTGAACCGTGTTAGATCAAAATAAATCGTGTAAAAAGAGAATTGGAATATTTTTCTAAACCGTGTTAAATCAAAATCGTGTAAAAATAATCCGTATAAAAAGAGAATTGGGTATATATTAACCAATAATTTCGTTATTTGATAATTTTTTATGTTTATAACGCACTCGTCATTTAAACGTTATGATTACCATTTTCAGTTTGTTTTATGTTTTTGATTTCATGCCCTGACAAAACTACGAAATACCTAAAGTTTTGTTATCCACGCTCTTTTCGGTTCTTTTAAGTGTGTGCGAGATTCGCCACTTACTTTTCGGTTGATTCAAATAAAATGTGTGATATGAATCACTGAAGTTTTATTGTCTTTTAATGATATGTTAAACCGGAGTTTACTCTTTTTGCCTATGGGCTCCTTTCTGAGCTTCATTTAACTCTTTGCCCCCATCCACCACTATTTTAGTTCTGTTAGTTGAAAAAAAAGACTTTGAAATCTGCTCTGTTTATTTATGGTATAAATTTCATGTCGTAATATATTCTAATAATCGGTACTTTATTTATATGTAGCAAAGGAAATTCTTAAAGACATAAAATATATAGTAGCAGCATAATAAGACCTGCTAACTAAAGATATTCTGATAATTGACACTTGATTCCGTGTGATCTTTGTGATGATGCATGGTTTTCAATATCTGGCTGTAGCGTTGTTATTAACAAACGGAGATCGCCTCTCTTCACAATTTGAAAGAGGTTACGATTTCTTTTTTTAACAACTTTTTTTTCAATAACACCTTTATTGTCATCATCATCATCATCCTCAAGCAGCCATGGGCTACGGAGGTCCAACCAGACCACGCAGTTTACTTCTCCAAGCATATCTGTCCTGAGCTACATCTGCTGCATCGTACTATAAATAAAAAAAATAACACAGTGTTTGAAGTTGAAACATTTTAAACAAATTTGTTATCAAAAAAATAAATATGCTTTTTACATCTCATTCGTAATATATTATTATTCTCTACAGTTAAGTTTGAGAGCCTTCCTTAGAAACTTTCTGTAGCCCCTTAATGTTCTTTTTTCCTCAAGTGTTTTCCTCCCCCCCCCAAGAAATACGGCTTGGTCCCCTTGAGGGTCCATATGGCAGACATTGAGAACCTCTGTGTTAAACAACAGAAAAAGAAACGAGTCGTATAAAAGTAACAAAAAATAATATAATATAAATTTTGACACATTGGTTTCAAAGATACGAAGCTAGTTTTGCAGTATTTTCAATGCTTATTCTATTTTAAAAGTTTTTTCTGAGATCTATGTATGAATCTAAAAAAAATTAATATTTTGTTCGGAGGAAAATTACTATAAATATTCTATTATAGTTTGAATCAATGGCGAAATTAAAAGATGTTCTGTAATTTTCAAAAGGAATTTTTATGTAAAAATGTCATGTGCGAAACTAAAGATCATGATATTTATCTGATTCGTCTTCAACATTATTCTTTGAGTGTTTAGATACACCTCCTGTCCAAATTATTTTAAACATCTATCTAATGGTTCTTCGTTTCCAAATATAAAAGTTTTCAATTCTCTGCGCATAGTACTTGTAGAGCGAAATAAATTTAAAGTACTGCTAGAAGTCTTCTCTCTCAGCTGATGACCTCTATCTTCCTTTTTGCCATGTCACAATTGATTTTGCTCTTTTATAGGAATTCGTATTGACTTATAACGCTTACGTCAGTAAGAACGTTTGCCTCAATTGGCACTTTCCATGGTCTATCTTATACGAGCCAACATTCATAATAATTGGGCCATGCTGTGTATGTGAATTTTAATCTTTCTCTGGCTCCGACTCTTACGTAGTTCTTTATCTGAATCTTTTGCAGCCTCAATAAATCCAAGACCATCGCGATCCCACTCTCCGAATCCGTAAATGCTTTATTTCTTTATGATGATTTGCAATTTCTTTCCTTCACGATATTCTCCCCCCACCCTTCAAACATTTGTTTCAGGCACCTTTAATGCCGACCTAAAATAAATTATATTTTATTAATCTTATTCTTGGAAAATTTTAGGAACTATGTAATTCCTATGTATCCAGGTTTTATACATTGAAATATACAGACATCCACTGCTCAATTTTGTTGAATTTCACCCAAATAGGAGCTTCACCAAACAATATTTTCTTAATGCTCTTTGAGATATTGGTGTGGTGGGGGTGACTCAGTCGGTAGCTCGCCAGGTTCGTAATCTGCAGTTCCCAGGTTCGAGTACCAATAACAAGCCACAACTCATCGGGAAATCGTGGTTAACGCTCCAACGTTCGAATGATAACCAGAAACAGAGAGATCGTACTTAATGCATTAATTGCCTGTTTTTTTTTCTAAAACATTTGAAACTGTTTACGTGTGTGACATCTGGCCGTGCAGGTTTACATTGTTACAATTTCTCACCAAGCCCAGGAAGAGTCATCGAGGGAAAGGAAAAGCTGGAAATTTCCTTATTCATTATGTCCTTACCCTACTGATATATCATCGAATATCAAGAATCATATGCTCATCCACTCTGGAGAACGTCCTCACAAGTGTTTACATTGTGGAAAGAGTTTCAAACCCAGATTCAACTCTAGGTGTATCTTCGTATCCACACAGGAGAACGATCATTTCCTTGCGATCTCAAACAGCATGGAAATATATCTAGCCACAAATGAATCCATTTGCTAGAAAAATAATTCTTGTGCAGACGCTATGAGATGTCATTTGTGCAAAACAGTGACTTAAATCGATATGAAAAGAAGTATTCTTAAATTCGTTGTTTTCATACAACACAAGCATTTCTCAATTTGGTGTATTATATTTGTTAACTCTTTATTTATCATGTATAGATCATAATTTCGCAATTTCGTTTACCAGTTTGTTTTTGATTTTTATTTCTTGAATCCGTTAGAGAATACATAGAGATATCAAAATACCAACTATATTTTATTTTTATATGTGCCTGTTAAAATACAGTAAGTCAGTGTTTACGAACGAATCAGCTTTTTTGCAGCTTCTAGTATTTTAATTCAATTTCATATTATTTTACTGGGAATATTACAAAACAAATATTAAAATAAAAATACTCTGTTTTGGATTATATATCTAAAGTTTATTAACCGTCTTAAGCGAATAATATATAACGCATTGCTTGTTTTTTTTTCTCAAACAGGTGGAAGTGTTTATGAGTGTAACATCTGTCAGTGCAGGTTTACGTCATTACAATTCCTTAGCATGCACAAGAAAAGGCATCGAAGGGAAGGAAAAGGCCGGAGATTTCCTTGTTCATTGTGTCCTTACTCTACTGATATGTCATCCAGCATCAAGAATCATATGCTTACCCACTCTGGAGACCGTCCTCATAAATGTTGCCATTGCGGAAAGAGTTTCAAGCTTAAGATCCATCTTGAAGTGCATCTTCGTGTCCATACAGGAGAACGACCCTTTCCTTGTGATCTTTGTAGCAAGTCAGCAAACAGCAGGGCAGTCTTTCCAGTCACAGACGAATTCACTTGATGCAACGGCCCTTTATATGTAGACACTGTAGAAAGACCTTTGTCCGGAAGGGTCATTTAGATCAACATGAAAAGAAACATTTTTGAATGTGCTGTATTCATATATTGCCAACTTTTTTATTTTCTCTATGATGAACTCGTTTAAATGTTTGATATCCGTGTAAATTAAAAGTTCACAATTTCCTTGCTCAATGTTTGATTTCTTCCCATTCATGTGCTAATAAATTCAGTATGTGGAATGTCATAAAATCTGTTATCGATTTAGTTTCATATTCATTATTGTTATGTATTCCCAATATTTCATAGATGATTTTGTTCTTGTCTAAGCTGGTATTTTCTCGTAATCACGCGACTTTGATGCACACACGACTGACATCATTAAGGCATGTGCATCAAAGCCAATTACACACAATCAACTCTCGTTAACTCGAAACCCTATATCTCGAATTTCTCGCTAACTGAAAAAAAATTAATCTTACCCGAATCCTTATACATTTATTGTATTTCCTCATTTTTGTAACTAAAAATGTTATTCACCTCGATAACTAGAAATCTAATGAAGAATATTTATAAGAAATTCCCTTTCGGATAATATTTTCCCCCAGCATATTTTGTTTTTGTTACTGGTGATGGTAAGTTGCTGCAATTTTTTGTCAAGTGGACAAAGCGATTCTCATTGTCCATATTTCTTGCAGATGGACAGGGATTCTTATTGGCTATGCACTGCTTCCCCCCACCCGAAAGGCTGACATGTAAAAAGCGTTTCTTCCTATCCTCATAGAAAGTGCTAGTTTAATTTTAGTTTAAAAATAGTTTCTCTTGGTAGAGATTTAATTGCATTACAATGAGAGCAAAGTGAAGTTTAATGCATTGTCATTAAGTGATAAAGCAAAAGTGATCACAACAGTTGAAAGTAGCCGAAAGAATCAAAAAGACTTTGCCTAAGAAATCGGAATTCCTAGCAGTACTCTGTCAAACATTTTAAAGAATAAAGATATGGCATCGAAACATCTATATTGCGAAAAGGAAACACAAAGAACCATGCAGAATTTCCTGAAGCTGAGTAGTAAACGTGCTAATATGGTTAATGAACTGTAGGAACACAAGCATCCCAGTAGGTTGGAATCGGTTTTCGGGTTCCGTAACTGGTTGTTAACCAGTTTGTGTATTTTTATCAAACATTCGATAACTCGAAGTTTTTTCGTTTCCCTTGAGCTTCGAGTTAACAAGAGTTGACCGTATCGTAACTTTAAGAGCAATTTAACTGTATTTCCTTTTGACCAATTTTTTTATTGTGAGTTGGAAACAAAATTCGTTGTAACTGAGCATGTAATTGACACAATGTGCTAAAGTTCTTTGCCCTGTTTTGAAATACGTTACAAAGTTAAGTAATTGAGTATTCTGTCATATTCACTTATTTGTTACTTACTAACATACTAATGACAACGAAATTTTGTGTTTAGTGTTGCATGCATAGTTTTTATTTTGAATATATTTTAATAAATTATATCACTTTCCATGTATTTTGTCTTTATATCCCTTTCAGTTTACTATTAAGCCTCAAAACTTAGGCATAATTCACTTATGAGTTATGTGGGAATTTATCGTAGCTTAATTTTTTAGCAAACGTGAATTTCTTATTTAAATCTAAATTTTTATGTCCGTTTATAATTCGGGGCGGGGGTGGCTCAGTCAGGTAGCGCCCCAGGCTCGTAATCTGTAGTTCCCAGGTTCGAGTCCCAGCTGGGTCAGCGTTAAGATTTATCTCCACAAAATTCCCCGCCCTGCCCACGGTCAGTAGGGGACACTGATGGGCTTAGAAAGGCCGCCGTCCGTCGGATGGGACGTTAAGCCGTGGCCCCGTGTGCGGGAGAGCCATACCCTGTGCACGTTAAAGAACACGCTGGATGGCCTTGACGGGAGGCTACCATCTGTCTCCCAACAGCTGTTCCAGTGGGTCCCCTCCCCCAACCTTCTCTGAGCCTTCGGGGTCCATGTGACCTGGCCATTTAGCCCATGGTGTGCAAAAATGTGCCGCTCAGAGGTAAAACAACCCAACCCGTTTATAATTCACTGATGGGAATAAAACCTACTTTGGTTATTGCCTCTATTTCGATAGTTCATTTATTATTTAAATAAATACAAATTAACGCAATATGTATTTCTTTTTCTTTCTTAAACAAGTGGTGTCGTTTATGAGTGTGACATCTGCCAGTGCAAGCTTACGTCATTGAAATTCCTCACCAAATACAAAGAAACATCGAAGGGAAGGAAAACGGAGCAGATACTCTTGTTCCTTGTGTCCTTATTCTACTGATCGTAATCAGGAATCGTGCTCACATAGTGTGGAGATCGTCCTCACAAGTGTTCACATTGTGGAAATAGTTTTAACCCTCCTCCGTCTTGTTGTTTACACTGTCGGTATATAATACAACATTCCTGAGATAAAACGTCCTTTTCTGTGCTATATTTACGTTCAAATGTGATTTTGCTTTCGAAATTATTTTCCTCAGTAACTAAATTATTAAACCAACTTATTAATATAATAACAACTAAGTAGTCAGTCAACTAAATCAATACTAGTAAACCAATTGTCACCAGTTATGTTACTCCCAGTATTATAAATCGGCAGACACAGACGCATAACAGAATCAGCAGGCTTGTTATTGATGTAGGGGCATTTTGGTTGTTTACCAGCCTACACTACAATGTTGATGGTAAATGACATTTGAACGTCCACCAAGACAAATATCTTTATACCGTATTTAGAAGTTTTTAAAGGTTTATATTACTTAAAGGGGCACTTTCCTCTTAAACGTCTCACCTCGATAACTGACATTTTTACCTACCTGAGTAGCATGACTTACAAGCTTATACGAACATCGTAAGCATTTCACTGACAGGTGCGAGTTTTCTGACATAGTGGTCTTGTCATCTAATATGCAACATCTGATCAAAAATTTTAACATTTTCAAGACCATAACAGTTCTTAACGTAACGACTCCTATGCCATTTGTTCAACAAAGTTCTCCCATTCGTTGTCTATTACTCCGTAGGAAGCCCGCCAAATACAACAAACCTACAAAGCCTTTCATTTCAATTTTGTCTGTCAAATTAGCACCTCGTTGTCGACTAAACTTATTTCGCACTGATTCTGTACACATATTGCTGTATTTGACGATAAGATTCAGTATTTCATCTGTTAAAAAATATGTCCAAGCATATTTAAGCTGTAGTTATTCCTTTCGCGCACCCTATATCACCAGGTAGTTTTATTGCTATATTTTGCTTGGATTTGACTTTTCGTGATTTAGTCACTTTATAGAAAGATTTCATCTTCCTTCTTCATGTCCGTATCATCTCAACTCTGTTCACTCTCAAAAGCAAGAATTTCTTCATCTTTGTAATCATCTACTTCGGAATCGGATTCCTCAAAATCTTCATTTTCAAGTTCATCACTAGGAGGTGCAATTAGCAATTGAAATACCTCCTGAACATCATCGGGATTCTTAAGATTAAAAATATCTTTTTCTCGAGACAAGATACTCATAAAGCGTTTACACACAGCGTAAGAAACAAGTAATTCGGATGTTGGCGCAGTATCTGTGAGGTACGAAACCTAGATACATTCAATTCAGTGGTTCCGTGAGAACAAACTGGTAAACTACAGCTGATGGTCTTTGTATTGCATGTTGACATGTCAAAGAGAAACTACTGTGAATTACAGTTTTCTGGAAGGATATTTCTCACAACACTATATTTATTTTCTTGGTGTATCCGTCAGATTAGGCGCACCAGACGAGGGTTAAAAGAAAAGAAGTGCCTCTGGAACATCTTCGTATCCCCACAAGAAAACGACCATTATCTTGCGAGCTTTGTAGCAAGTCTTTCAAACAGCAGAGCCATCGATATAAGCACAGAAGATGTCACCTATAATACAGAGACCATTGCAGAAAAACATTTGTCAACAAGCATAATTGAAATCGACATGAAAAGGAACATGTTTTAATCTGTTACATTCATATTATTGCTTCTTTTCAATTTTTCTTCTTATATTGTTAACTTGAAAAAATATTCGATATCCACGCACATTTTAAATTCCTAATGTCATTTATCCGTTTTTGTGAATGTTTTATTTTATTTGATGTGCTGATAAACTGGGGATCCGATCACCAAAGTTAAGCAGCTTTAGGCGTGGTCAGTACCTGGGGGGAACACCGCGTGCAGTTGGCCAAAAAAACTGCTGAGGACTCGCCATCCTCACAGATCCTTCTACTATTGCGTATTAAACTGTCAGACCTATGTGGCAAGCAGCTGCTTGAGGAGGTATTTTTTATATCATTATTGTTAAGTTTTTGCAAGATTAAAAGTTTTTTAACAAGATTACCTAAAAATTGCATAAACATTTTAAAGATTTCCACAAAGCGTTATTACGGGCTAAGATCAATTAATATATATTTTCTGCCTGATCTATCTTACCATTGTTCGACACACACGAACATAATTATAACTAATAATGATTGGTTAAGGATGGGAACAGCGCTCGAACAGGCTAATTCCTTCCGGCATATAGGGTTAAATGAAGAGTCGTCCCTCATCATTTCAATTCTTCATATTACTATTCGAGGCATAATTCAACAACATGGTCTCCAATGATCGCTGGATAATGTTTTTCAGACTAGAACTACCTTTTTTAGTAATTAAAAGTACATATTGTTAATAATGAAATGTTTTTTCAGCTACAATATTTATTGAGCGCAGATAGTTCCCAGGTTCGTTCTAAAGCCCGCTCCATACGTACCCATTTTCCCTCACAAGACGCCAATGTTAATCACTAACCCCACCCTATTTGCCGGCTTAGGCAGGTGAACACTAATTGATTTGCGTCCACACGGAGTCTTTCCGCCGTTCCAGCATCTCCTCATTGCGCATGCGCTTATTACCATAAGACACCATGCGGTTCTTCTTCAACCCTCAAACACCCCTGAAGGCTATGGAAGGGACGGGCGGAGAGGGCGGGCTTCCGCTGAAACACCGCTGACTATTGATGAAAAAGGGAGCACAGATGGGCTTGTAAAGATGCAAATTTTTTTCATACTTTACCTGAGTTTCAGATGCAATATGTATCCAGTAGAGCTAAATATTGCAATACACACAAAGAATAATTCAGTAAAGATACATATTAATACACACAGGAAATTTCACTGCATCCATCAGCTAATTTCATCTTATTTGTTGATTACTTTCAGAATCTACATTTCACAATATAATACTGCACTTTGATCATTAGTAATCAATAACAAATTGGATTATATCTATCAAAAGAATACAGTATGCTTTAAGGGTATATAAGCTTGCTAAATTATATGGTTGTAACTTGCAATTATTAGAGAACTTATGCCGTTTAATTGCTATGCTTTTTCATCTGAATCTTCATTTTTTCACTGTAAGTGAATATATTTCCAGGTCATAATGACTCCATGGATAACAGAAGTTACTAAAAAGCTAAAAAGACCTCATTGAGCAACTTGTAGGAGAAGAATCCGTTTTATGCTCCTATACACTATGTTGAATAAAGTGTCCCGAAACTTCCATGTTATGTGAATGGAAAGTGAATTTCAAAGCTCCCTAACATTGAAAATAAACCTTTTACGCAAAAACTGTTATTGGCGATAAATTGTAGATGTCACTAAAATCTCTCTAAATATATTTCCCACAATATTCGTTTAATATTTAAAGAATGAATGGAAGCTGAAGCACTTATCTTCAACTTTTGACACTTGTGAAAAAAAAAATACTTCAATAGATAAAACACAACTCTTGTAACAATTTGCTCTCTAACATAAATTAAATATCTGAAGTTTGTATGACGATTTTTTAGGATTTCATCAATTTGGAGGCAATGGAAAGTGTCGTCTGCTGTTAAATGGTCCCTCTTCAATGACTCTTTAAATATTGATCGAAGATTGTTGAAAATTGACTCTGTCACGTTGCCACCAAATTAATCAAATCTTAAAACATCGTCATACAAACTTTAGATATTTAATTTATGTTAGTGAACAAATTGTTACAAGAGATGTGTTTTATCTATTAATGTTTTAAACTCCAATTCTACTTCCCTCTTAGATAAACTTGAAATTTTGATACAAATAGATGGCAATGTAGAAACCCGTAGGAGGAACCTCCGTGCTCTGCTGGAATCCAAATGACGTGTCCCTCTGGCAACCTTCCAGGGCCTCATTGCGTCCATGCCATGCCGTCTCACCGCTTTCATCCGTGCCAAGGGTGGTTATTCCCATTATTAGGTAGGTGGTCATATTATTCTGATATGATTGTGATAAATATATGTGTATAAAATATAATAAAATAAAAATTATAAATATAATAAAAATATATATGAACAACAACAATATAAAAATATAAACAAAATAAAAACTATAAATATCTTATGACGATAAGTATATATATATATATACTTATCGTCATGAGATACGTAATCCCAAGGAAACGTTGGGTAAGTGACTCTGTTCAATTCTTTTGTGTAGAGGAGTGGGGTGTAATATAATGGTAAACTTAAATCTCCATTCAGAAATTGTTTTCCTGTATTAGAGCAGTGAGTTTTTTTGTGATGACAGAAATTAGCTACTGCTATGATAATTTCCTTACTCAAAACGAAAAAATGATTATCGTAAAACGAAAGGGCTTGGAGTTTCCTGCAAAGCGTAACGATAGGTAGCTGAAGAGCGTGAATTTAAATTCCTGTTAGTCAGTCTTGCAAAATTTATCAATGACACCTTGTTTTTTGGACTGATCATACGTTTTTCATTTTTAGCGGCTTTACATTCTAAGCCACTGAACTAAAACGTTATCGTCTTTAGAAAGGTAGCGGCGTGGATTGAACGAATGTTTAAAACTACATATAAATATGTCAAGATTTAAAGTGGTAGTGGTTTCACTACTTCATTATTTATTTCCAAAAATGCAAATATTTAATAAAGAAAAGAAGTTTTACTGCTTTATTCAAATAATTAACTGAAAAAAATGTAACGCTTTTAAAATTAAGCAAAAAAGATATGAAAAATTACTTACTATTTCACTGACTACTTTCAAGCCTAAATAACATTATTTTTACATAAATGATCACTTAATATTTATAAACATGAAATGAAATAGAATGGTAATAATATTTTCAATTTTGAACAATCATACATGGATGCACGTGATATTTGAAAATCGCATTTTTTAATGTAAAAACACAGTAGTTCAAAATTTTGTTATCAGAGAATGATTATATCTCAAAATGTAAATTTTAAATATTTCATGTATCATTGTATTGATTCTTATAGAGTACTCTAATATTGTTACTTTCTTTTATTTCATCTGACGCATACATATATTAAATGATAATTTAGTTAAATATTAATATTATTTAATTTTGAAAGCAAAGAAATATGAACAAATTTTTGTAACGTTTTTCTTAATTTTAAAAGCGTTAAGTACTTCAGTTAATTTTTGAACAGTAAAACTTCTTTTGTGTGTTAAATATTTTAATTATAATAAATGATTAGAAGGAGTGAAAGCGATTACCACTGTAAACCTTGGCATTGTTATTTATAGTAGTATGAAAATTTTTTCTTTCGTGCAATCAAAAAAAAAATTCAATTCAAAAAAACTTTCGTTCAATCCAACAAATGCTGTTCCTAGGACAACGACGCTCTCGTTCAGTGGGTTATAGTTAACGTAACTAAAAATTAATAACATACGATCAGTTAAATAACTAGAGGTCATTCATAAATTTCACAAGACTGGCTAATCAGAATTAAATCCATGCCCTTAGGCTACCGATCGTAACGCTTTACATGAACCTCCAAGCCCTTTCCTTCTACGCAAAACATTTTTTTTTTTCGTAAAGATTTACCTATTCTGTAGGGGAATTACCGTAGCAGTAGTTAATTTCTATCATCAGAAAAAACTCACTCTTTTCTCAGAACACATGAAAACAATTTCTAAATGCAGAAACAAATTACTATTTTAGCATTACGTTATATCCCCCTACAATCTACGCAACATGACATATCATAATCTCTAATCCAGTCTTTCCCTAGGATTACGCACTTCATGACGCTTTCTTATATACGGTTATATACAAATATGCATATATAGCTATAGAGGGCGCTGAACATGTTTTTGACACTTGTGTGTAGATTTCCATTCGTTCCTCTAAAGTTAAAGAGACGACTTCGCTTACAGTCTATTTAAACTTGTCATTACATACATATATATACATACAAAATCATCATGCAGCCATGGGCTACGGAGGTCCAACCAGAGTGTGTAAATTTACTCTCCAGGCGTGTATGTTCTGGGTTACAGCTGCTGCATTTGGCCACTCTAGGCCAATTCTAGCAAGGTCCTGTGTGACATTGTCTGCTCATTGCATCCTAGGTCTCCCCCTTTTCCCAAAGAATTGTTGGGAAACTGTTCATAATCTGGCCTCTGAGTACCTCCAGACGTCATAACTGTGGAGCAATGGCAAATGAGGTTTCCCATTTGCCTGGAAAAGTGTGCCAGTTATGAAGATTTTCCCATTGGCCTGGGAAAACTGTTCATAATCCTGTTTGCCAATCTGTAGCTATGCAAACAGGCAAAATGGCTAAATCAATGCAGTCTCTCTCTACTCACTATGCTGCTCAGTATGCTGCTCAAAGGACGTTGATGACTTCTAATATCATCATTACTTACAAAGCCGAACCACCTAATGCCGAAGATACTGCGTAACATCTAGAATCAAAGGCATTAAGTTTCGTTATCCTGCTTACAAGGGGTCCATGTTTCACTACCATAACTAACAGTAGAAAGAACCAAACTATTATACTGCCTAATTTTAGTCATTATGTATGTACGACTATTTTTCCACACTCTCCATAGATTCTTAAAATGCCCAGCGGCAATCCCTATTCTTCTATTTATCTCATGTCGCACATCACCAATATCTCTAACATAGCTCCCAAGATAATTAAACTCAGACACTTGCTCAAGGGTGCAGCCATTCAAACAAAGTGAAGCATCATCTACCTGACCAATTTTCATCACTTTAGTTTTTTCTCTGTTGATCACCAAACCAATCTATTACCAATCTGATCAACAGCGCAATGAAAGAATTCATCTCATCAACATCATTAGCCAACAGGGCCAAATAATCTGTATAATCTAAATCAGAAATTTTGAAATTTCCTGACCATTTAAGGACAAAATCTTTCCATTGCAAAGAATTTCGCATAGCATAATCAATAACCAAACGGAACAGAAAATAAGACAAAATGCGCCCTTATCTAACTCCACTAGTAATGCTAAACCAATTGGTGCAATACATACCAACTCTCTTATGTGAGTCAGTGTTATTTTAGAGAGCTTTCATTTTATTAACTTTTTTATCAGCTATTCCGTATGATCTAACGATCAAACAGAAATTATGTCGATCAGCAGATTCAACCTTTTTGAAATCTATAAAACTACTACTACACAGGTTTCTGAAACTCGAAACATTTCTCAAGAATATGCCTAAGTGAAAATATTTGATCATCACATCCCCTACCACTTCTGACAAAAGTGATCTTCTCTTTTCGAAGGGAACGGAAGAGGAGAGCTTCTTGCTCAGTGTGACCTACTGATCTGGTCATCTATCGCCAATTTCTTTTACCCTGCTGAGGAATGGTTAACTTCACAGTGTCCTGGTGCTCACCATTTATACCCTGGTTATGTTATACTATATATTATTGTACTACTATATATTATTTATACCTGGTTTATGGATTTGAGCTTGATTATGGATCCTTATATCAGCTGGACTTGTTGCAGTGGTGGGTCTCTGTCGAGGGAGAATCTGCCGCTGTGTTTTCTGTTTGCTTGTGGGTTTTCAGCTCTAAATTACACACTATTCATCACTGTTTCAGCCCTAAATGACACACTGTTCATCATGCAGTTGTCCGTCAACCAAATTCTTAATTCTGTTAATTATAATCATGCAAAGAACTTTACCTGGAAGAGAAAGTAAACTAATTCCCCTATAATTATCATAAGAACTGCGATCACCATTTTTAAAAATCGGGACTGATTCATGATTTCATTCTTCCCTGGGGTTTATACAGTTTTAATTTAGAGAGGTCCAAAATGACTACATGATGTGATATAGGGTCATCATTAAAGCTAGTAATGCATTTATCATCATTAAAAACAATGGGAGTAGAAATAATCAAAATATTTAGAACTTCTCTGAAATGCTCAGCCCACCTGGCCATTACAGAATTCTCACTTTCAACCACATAAAACATCAACAATCTGTTACAACGCTCTGCTGTTGTTCTGTCTAACTGCTCCCTCTGTTTCGTCAGCCAAGATATCAAGTCAAAGATTCTTATCAGCTGTTAACTGATCCTTTACACGTTTATTAAGCTCGTTGCAATACCTTCTGTTAGAACTAGTAGGGTGCTGATTCATATTAATCCTCTTCTCCTTCTTTCAGAAATGAGTTTCATAATCTTATCACTCAAATAATTTTGTTTCCTCCGCTCCCTTTTCCCCAAAAGATTACTGTTGGTTTCAAAGAAAGCCTGCTTAAACTGATCCCATTCTTTCTCAACTACAACAGTAACCAAACCACGATTGTCATAATGACTAAGTAGCCTATCATGGTATATTTCGGCTATATCTGGATCTTTCAGACATTCATTATTATAGCTAAATTTCATAACTTTAGTATAACATTTCTTAAGCTTCAGCTGTTCTTAAGCAACACCTTTAACCAGGAAATGGTCAGACACAATTTCGGCTCCACAGTATGATATGATATTCCTAACCGAACTAGCCCATTTGCTGTTAATTAAAATATAATCTATCATATTCCTGTGCAATCCATCAGTTGAAACCCATGTATTTTTATAAATGTCCTGATGTTTTGAGTAAGTGTTAGTTATTCTTAAACCATTAAGTTTGTTTACCTGTTGGAGACGTTCTCCATTGCCATAGGAACAACCAATGCCAAAGGGACCTAAAATTCCTACCCAAAGATAAGAGTCAGTACCATCTTTAGCATTGAAGTCACCTAGCACAAGAGAAATATTTCCTTCCTTCACAGAATTCAAAATATCCTGACGTTGGCTGTAAAACGTATCCTTCTCCTTCTCATCAGAATACTCTGTGGGGTATACTCTGTGGTACAAATGACATTCCAATCTTTAATTTTTGTTTTAAATTTTGCTGTAAGAAACTTTCATTAATGCAGCCATATATTAGAGGAGCATCACTAACGTCTCTGCTGAGAAGCAAACCTACATCATGGAGATGCTTTCCATTCTCCCTCCCTGAAAACAGAATTTTAAAGTTATTTTTAGGTACATCACCTTTACCTGTCCATCTGATCTCTTGCTAGCCTAGAATATCTAGGTTATAACGCTGGAATCCCTGCATGAGGACATCGAGAAAATAATCTTTATGTAACGTCCTCACCTTCCGCTACCTGCAGAGAGAATATCATTAGTAGGATTTTTGAAGAAACTACGTTTATTGAGAAAGGTAAGTCCAACAATACCAAACCAAAATTTGTAACCCTCCCCCACACAGTTCAGTTGATGTAGGATCGCGGGCATGGTGCAAAGACCTGTTCCTTTTCCGCTAAAGGCTGAAGTCGCCAATGCTGGTAGGAACTTCAGGAACTACATTTTCAAGTCGACCTTTTCAAGAGTCATATGATCTGCCTGAGAAACATTACTCTAGTTTAGAACTGGCGATGCCCAACTAGATAAATGAGGGTTGAGGTTCTCCCACTGCTAAAGGCTGAAGGCACCCATGCTGGTAGGAACTTCAGGCACCACTTTTCATGTGGATCTTTTCAAAAGCCATAGACCTGCCTGAGACACATTACTCCAGTTTAGGATTGACGATGCCTAATTAAAATGCCTAATTTGTCAGCCAAGATATCAAGTCAAAGATTCTTATCAGCTGTTAACTACAAAAAAAAATTAATTGAGTGAGGGTTCAAGTACCTGTGATGATCTCTGATCAAGATTATCCACCAGCTGATATAAGGAATCCGATGCCTCTGTTCGTTTAGGGCTGAAAACCCACAAGCAAACAGAAAACACAGCGGCAGATTCTCCCTCGACAGAGACCCACCACTGCAAAAAGTCCAGCTCATATAAGGATCCATAATCAAGCTCAAATCCATAAACCAGGTATAAATAAAATATAGTAGTACAATAACATATAGTATAATATAACCAGGGTATAAATGGTCAGCACCAGGACACTGTGAAGTTGACCACTCCTCAGCAGGGTAAAAAAAAGTGGCCATAGATAACCAAATAAGTAGGTTACACTGAGCTAGAAGCTCTCCTCTTCCGTTCCCTTCGAAAAGAGAAGATATCTTTTTAAACGTACTAACGGCCTGCACCAGAGGAAGGCGGGTCGGACATTAGTGCTAGACCTTGCCGGTTCTGTGCTTCATCACTGGGGTTTGGTACACAGTTCTGCTTCCAGTTTATGCCTAACTACCTTTTAAAAGCGAAGACCACATTATCATTTCTCTCTTCGCTGGCGGCACGTAAATTCACTCTGCAAAATCTGTCTATTGTTACAAAGCCTCCTAAAGACGGTGAGAAATTTTACATTTTCACAAGGATACAGTTTGGGGACGACGTCAAAACACTGCTTCGGATTTATCACAAGTATATGGGAATCATGTCTATTCATATAGCACTGATACGGGATGAATGCGAATATTCAGAGGACAGCAGAATTTCGAAGTCTTTTCTCATGCAGGAAGACTGAAGGAGGCCGTGAACTCATTTTGTAAACCCCACACATTATCGTTCAGGAAAAAGATTAGATGTTAGTGTATCAAATGGGAGTGTGTGGAAACAGTTATTCATCAACATTTAAAATTCTGAATGATCTGTGCCAAATGGGTACCCACAAACTGGCAAAACAGAAAAAAAAACGGGTTGAGTCGACTCGAGCTAGATGATGCTGTCAATGGTTGAATCTAGTGACCCAAAATGGTTAACAGACATTATCACAGGTGATGAGACGGGGTTTTATTAGCATACAGATCCCAGAAAGAGAGACAAATATGTTTCGGTTGCGGAAGATGGAGAGGATCTCAAATCCTCCAATAAGAGTTTCGCTCAAGGAAGAGAACGTTCACAATTTTATTCATTTTCCAAAGAGTTTGGACAACTTATCCGAAACAATGATATAAATGCCCAATACTACACCAACAATGTTTGCCCAAAATAGGTTAAGACATGAAGAAGCAGCATTCTACAAGAGACGTGTCTAGGGTTAAACGTTACTTCTTCATCTCTTGATCGGAAGTCTCCATCTTCATGAAGATAGCAGTACTCACAAAACCCTACAAATTAGTGCATATCTGGAGTAGGAAAAAATCATAGAGCTACCCTACCCTGCATATCCAAGTAATATGCACCATACGATTTTTTGGTTGTTTCGAAAAATTAAAAAGGAGCTTTCTGGACGGTGTTTTCAGGGGTACATGAATGCATTCATTCAGAGTTGCGGAGTATTCCACAAAAGAAAGCAGCACCAAGTGTTCTAGAATTGGCATCTGCAACTTTGCATAGATACTGGAAGGGAGTAATTTGAAGGTGAATAAAATTTTTGTTGAGTGCCATGGGTTTTGTTCTGCAGATGTATCTCAAAAACCTTTTGAACGAACTTTGAAGCTAAAAAGTCAACTTTTCCTAACAAGTTGCCTAATGAGTTTTTTTGTAGCTCTTGTTATTTTTGTGGTCCTTATGACTTGGACATTTAGACATTTACACTGAAGAAAAATAATATTAAAGTACGTATATCGACTAAACGTACCCTGCTGATACCATTAACTGCCAATATCACTACCCTGCTAATTCCACTTACCTAACTAATTGCAACCATAACTTAAGGAAGGACAAATACTCTTATTCCCTGAGAGCTATGTATGACGCATAAATGACATATTTCTGAAATGTTAACGGATGCTAGTAAACCCCATACATCATTGGATATTTGGTGGACTCATTCGAAAATTAACATAATACGACACTACCTTGCAATCAACAGTAAAACCAAAGTTAATGACTACCTACCTACCTACCTACATACATACATACATACATACATACATACATACAAAATCCTCATACAGTCACAGGCTACGGAGGTCCTACCAGACTCTGTAATTTTCCTCTCTAGACATATCTTTTCTGAGCTACAGCTGCTGCATTCGGCCACTTTTGGTCAATTCTAGCAATGTTCTATTTGACATTGTCTGTCCATGGCATTGTAGGTCAACCTTTTTTCTGAAACCCTTAGGCACACTGTTCATAATCCTGTTTACTAATCTGCAGCTATGCATACGGGCAACATGGTCAAACCAATGCAGTCTCTCTCTGCACAATATGCTGGTCAAAGGAAGTTGATGACTCCCTCTTCGAACCTCATCATTACTTACATAATCAAACCATCTAGTGCTCAAGATAATGCGCATTTGTTATCCTGCTTTTATTCCACTTTTATGGGCGATCTGAAACTCAGGGAAGTATATATAAGATGCCACTCCCCACTTTATGAGCTTTCTTCAGGCATGAAATTCATTAAAAGCGAATGTTTCTTGCCGGTATAATTTTTCTTTAGAGGAAGTCCGAAACTGTGGAAAATTGTAGTAGATGACACTACTCTTGTGATTTGGAATAAGTGGTAAAGTTACATTTTAACATTAGCGGTTAGACACCGGTGTCCAGTGTTTAACCGCTAATGTTAAGTTTATTGAGTTTTAGAGAAAGTCAAACACCCCACACCAATTTTGGTTGACCCCAGTGTGGTCGCATATAGTCTATATTCTTCCCCTGCGTGAAGGAAACGTTCATGCAAAATTTGATGGCTCTTTCTCTTCTGGGATGCCGAGTACATGAGCGGATAAGCGGAGAGAGAAACAATCGAATAACCAAACTTTTTCTTTATAATTAGATAAATTGGGTTTTGTTTCGAGCTCTCAACTACACTTTTCCCTCGATTTGTCATTTTATTCTCTTTCAGTCATCAAGAAGTGAAGTCGAGCTCTTCCACTCTCAAGAATAACTTTAATATTCAAATTCTTTTTATCACCATCTTCTACAATCATGAAATGGTATTTTGACTGTGGTGGAAGAATTGGAGGATGCAGAATCAGCATCGAGAAGAATCATCCTAGTGATTTCAGAGATTTTCACTTAGTGAATCATTTGATGAACTTGTTGCTTGGATTGTCACTTTCAGCATTACATTAGGAAATTGAGAGATTTAACATAATAGTTGTATTCACGTAATTTCTTAAGTTCTGCCCATTTGCAAATTCATCTGGTTTATGATCGTTCGATTGCATGTATACCAAATTAAATGATTTCTTTGGACACTTTCATGTATTCTTTAACTTTTGGAATTAAACGTAGAACATCTAGCTTTTATAGTATGAAAAATGGTAGAGGTTTGCTCGATTATTGGTTCTATTAATCACTTCATATTGTTTCATATTATGGTAGACACCTGTCAATCGATGACGTAAAGCACCCAGCTTTTCAAATTCTTGGGTTTCTTAGAAAACCCTAATTAATATCACAAAGCCTTCATGATTTAAATCAAATATCCAAGTAGTTTTCCTCACCTTTCGATGACTTCACCACAACTTTGGCGGTAACAATATCCTTCAGAGTCAGTTTGCCCAATTATATCTAAAACTTGATTAAATCTCGAATCGTTACGTTGTGTTAATACGACAACTGATACATCTACTGAATATCTGCCCATTAAACAGCATTCCATAGTTCCAGACTATCTAAATACTTCAGCTGAAAACGTATACGTAGCGAACGTTTTTTTTCGTTTTGATTACCATTTTAGGAGTTTCATTTATTGTGTCTTTTTAACAATCGATTAGCCATTATTATGTCACTTTGCTTTTATGACGTCGTATTTGTTGGATAATAATTTGTTATGATGTCAAAAGAAATTATTATCATTTTTGTCTCCACATTAATTTTAAATTTGGATAATATTTCAAAATTTCTGATATTCAGTTGATAATTTGTCGACTATTCATAGAAACCCACTTTATTTTGCTCAAGGTTTATTATTAATATGACATCCTCTATTTCATTCACAACAATCATACATAAATATGCTCAAAAAACAGATCAATATGGTGTGCTTCTGATGCTTTGCACGAGCTTGATATATTTCCAATGAATGGAGGCCTTATCTGATATCATAACGTCTACTTGAGACTAGGATATGAGACTTAACAATAACAGGGGAAATCTTGATCAGTTACCGGTGGTTCAGTGGTTAGAGCACCTGACATATTATCAGGAGATGGTCAGTTCTGAACCCACCCGGCAAGAGAAATATTCCCCCTATGCTCAGCATTAGCAGAATGCAAGAGCGAAGAGAGAGGCTTCAAATGAACGTAAGAAATTCTGATTTCGTCGTTATCCACTTTTTCAACTATTTGTTACATTTCCAGACTAACATGTTCCAAATATATTTTGTTAACCATTTAAAATATAAGGAGTTGACGAAATATTGTTAGGTACTCGTAAATTGTAGATTTTTACCTATTTTCAGATCTATTAACATGTAACATTTTTATCTTTCATCTTTCAAGGAAATTATGAGATTTTTTATTCACCTACAGTCAGTTAAATTAAAATATTTATTATTAAATATTTAATTTAACTTAAAAATTACTCTTATTCAAAATATATTAAGTGTAGAATGCATCTGCGCTTGCAGAAACATTAACTTCATATCATTGATTTTGTAACTATCAGTTATCCAAAGGTGGTAGTATAGGCAGATTTCAAGCACGGCCCAGTAGCAAAAGCAACGTGCACTCCGTGAAATTATTTCTATTTGTCTAGTTAGAGAGGTTTTTATTTTGGTTGAAATTTTATACAGACTGGTAAAGAATATATCGCAAAGTGTTAAAAGAAAATTATGAGGCAAATTACATTGGAATTAGCAGATTAGAAGAAAATTAGTCTGAGCCTAAGTCCTCCGACTGTAATACCTGTTTCAACAGAACTTGGCAGTTTGTTTCTCCATTCATTCCGGATAATCGAGAGTCTATTGTATAATCTCAGTTTATACTAATTTTAAATATTTTCCATCCCATGATGAGAATATTTGAATAATTTGTTTTTCAAGTTCCATGACAACTGTGTATTAGTCAATTAATTAATTAAAAAAAGCAAAAAAAAGAAAAAGAAATAGACTCAAAATGGTAAGACTGATTGCTTGTGTAAAGGTAATCACGTGCAAAAACGATGTCTTCAATATTAAATACCAAATAGTCAAAAAAGATACAACTATTTGGATATTGGAACATAGAAGTAGTGTTTCGATATATTTATGTCTTCATGAACTAAATAGAGGAACATTATTGTACATATACTCCTTCGATATGACCGTTCGAATATCTAAATTAAATTGAAGTACGATAAATAGCAAATCAAGCAAAATAATTGGACATACAGATGCAGACAAAATTGTTTTATTTAGTATGAACAGTGAATCGTGGCTTTCAAAACTTTCTATAAGAACTGTTACTGCAAATATTGTAGTTTTATGCAATTCGGAGGCGTACCCAAGGTGGTGGGAGGAGTTCGGATTTTTACACTCAACCATATGAAATCTCCCCCTTCCCCCCATTGGAAGTTTCAGTAAACACTGCCACAACTAGTTCAACACTGCCACAACTAGTGTTCTTGTTATAAAGATCATTATGACCTTAATGTTAAACTGACGAATAGGATTAGGATTTTCTAATAGAATGGTATTTAAAACACTATAAACGAAAAAAAATTGCTATTTTCATTTGCGAGCGATTCATACGTGAAACCAGAATAAGAGAAACTGAAGAAAAAGAAGTAGAGATGGATCTGTCTTTACTGCTTTACTAATCAGTGATTAAACCATCGCCCTTCCACGGTTAGAAAGGGAACACCGGTGGCTTTGGAAATGCCGAAGTACGTTGGATGAGTCGTGTTAAACGTGGACCAGTGTGAAGGAGAGCCATACTCTATGTACATTGAAGAACATGCTAAAATGCCCTTCGAAAAGAGGTTAACATCTTTATCTTAACAAATGTCCAATGGGCTCCTTCCTCGAACTTTCCCTGAGCCTTTGGGGTCCATGTGATCTGGACATTTGTGCCCATTGTGTGAAAAGAAGACCTCTCAGAGGCAAACCAGCCTAATCCAACTGATTAGTGAAATCAGTCGAATATTTTATGAGAAAGGATATCATTCGGCATGTGTTAATTTTTTTGAAATTTAGAAAATGATAAAATATAAATAGCTAACCATTTCTTGCTCATGTCGTGTTATTTTCTCTTCTAAAAGTCGAATAATATTTTTTTCTCGTAATTCATTTTTCTAACTAATGGGATTTAAAATATCTTTCTTCGACACTAATTTTGCTAAAAACCTTCCGTTTCTAAAACCATTGCAAATCACATATCAGTATATAAAAATATTAACTGAATTTTACCTAATCCTTGAGACTTCTTTTTTGCCAAATGTGTCGTGTTTTGCCACTATGCGATTTTAATTTTTGTATTCAATGTTAACTCCCAAACAGCGATTTGGTTTGAAGCCTCAGTAATCTTCCTTCAAATTCAAAGATGAAACTTTCCTAAAATTATATTCATTTATTTGTGCGGTGGTCCACACCGATTTTTTTATGAGTTAAATGTAGTTCACAAGCAAAACTAAATCAAAGTTTGAGTGATATTGTTTAGAATA
Source organism: Ryuthela nishihirai (assembly GCA_038380435.1). Classification (NCBI taxonomy): domain Eukaryota; kingdom Metazoa; phylum Arthropoda; class Arachnida; order Araneae; family Heptathelidae; genus Ryuthela; species Ryuthela nishihirai. Next base: position 9,205,917 of record JAWZYU010000032.1, on the reverse strand, counting down.
ATGAATCAATGACAAAACTTCTAAAATTAAAAAAAATATATTTCATTTGTTGTCGAATTATCCTAATTATCTCGTATAAAACTGTCTTTGCAAAGAGTTATTGTAAAGATTGGTAGCAAAATCTGCAACAGAATGGGTAAAAATATTACTTAACGTTCAATGATGAACTTTCCAAATTCAATGAACACAATGTCCAGACTATCCGGGGAAAATGATTAATATCAGGATTAACCCTTTCAGGACCCTAAGGTTTCTAAGAGTAAATATTAGTATGTAACTGTTTATTTTAGTTTGTTTAGACGTAAAATAAATAAAAATCATAAGAAAAATACATAACAATGTGTAGTTTTTTAGGAATTTTATGAGAAATATTTTTCCCAATGGACTATAAAGGTAACACAAATTATAGTTAGGCTTATTATGCAATGTCTTTTATTTATTGGTTTATTAGAACAAAATGTTAACTAAAATAATACAAAATTATGAAATAAAATTACTATACAAAATGATGTGCTAATTATGATATTCTGCGAAGCAATTTCTTTTGGTTGTGAAGCAAAGATGGACATTGCACAGATGCAACATTATTGCAAAGATGGACATGGACTAAACGTTCCCATTTACGTAATTGCGTTCGGCATACGTTCTATTTTGACATTCTGTATAAAAAAATGCAGATAAGGTTATAATTAAATACGACAATCACCAATTTTAACATGGGGAAAAATGTTTGCCTTAGTCGTGAAAGGGTTAACTAGATAAAATAGGTAATATCGACATTAATCAGTTTCTGACATTAGCTGTAATATGTACAAAGTATATGAATATATAGGAATACACTATCTGTATACAAAAAAGAGAGGAAAATTTTTTCGCATTAACCACCACTAAATTTATACAAAGTTAAATTTAATAAAATTTATATATTTCGTTCAATCAGTAGTCGCACTACTATCACTTAGCTAACTGCATATCACGGATATATCTTAGCGATATGTCCAAAGTTTGCAAGAAAGAAAACCACGAAATGCATCAGTGATGTTCTCAAGTATTCCTTAAATGTCTCCATGATTATGTGGTATTTTTATAATCATTGTTGCTCTTTATAATAGTCTGCAAATTACCTCTTATTTATTCGATCACTTAAAGTTGTTTTAGCTAGTTTATCCTTTGAAAGGCCATTTGATCAAATATTAAAATTTAAGAAGCATCTTTGTTCCTATATATTGAAAATCTTAAAGGAGAAATGTTCAAATTTACAATTACTATTCTTTATTTCCTGCGAACAGGAAAATACGAAATTTCATTGTTTTTGCAGTAGCATTTTGTTTAAAGTCAATATTTATTATAAGTGATTTCATTATTTGGAATAAAGTTCAAATCATAACTGTTCGTGGAATAAATGTAACAGGTAGGAGGTACTTAATACCCTGTATTACTATTCTAATTACATTTGTAGCTAGTTTGTTCTAATAATAATGATTCATTTATTCTTATAATTTGCATGTTTCCAGGAACCGCTCAAATTATTTTGTTTCTACACCCTTTTTCTGCTTCTCATCCTTTATGAGCGTAAATATCTGTAAAAAAAACTCTAACAACGCTATATCCAATTATTTGAAAATACTAAAATAACTGTACACAAATTATAACATTTGCCCAGCCAGTTATAATACTGACAAAAAAACGAAATAAATTACCACTCACTCAGTTGCTTACTACAGAAGTCTGAGGGGATCATCTCACTTTAATATACACAGTCGTATCAGAATAATATGACCACCTACCATAGTATATGTATGGTAGGTGGTCATATTATTCTGATACGACTGTGTATATATTAAAGAGAAAATCTGTGAAAAAAACGAGTTGGGTTGGGTTATTTTACTTCTGAGCGGCACTTTTATGCACACCATGGGCTAAAGGGCCAGGTCGCAAGGACCCCGAAGGCTCAGAGAAGGTTGGGGGAGGGGACCCACTGGAACAGCTGTTGGGAGACAGATGGTAGTCTCCCGCGTATGGCAGATGGCCATCCAGCGTGTTCTTTAACGTGCACAGGGTATGGCTCATCCGCACACGGGGCCACGACTTAACGTCTCATCCGACGGACGGCGGTCTTTCCAAGCACATCGGTGTCTCCTACTGACCGAGGGCAGAGCGGGGAATTTTGCGGAGAAAAAAAAAAAACGACACTTCAAGAAACAAAATCATTCTATTACAGGCTTGCGCAATATCACATATAAGCAAGGTAACCAATCAATTATCTGATCGACACGAAAGAAAATCACAGGGAATTAAAGTATTTGCCTGTATCTAGGTGAACAGTAGAAGTGATCCAATGCATCTTATTATTTAATCTTAATATGTTTCACATAATGCTGTACCTTTCTTTCATAGCGTATACTGATGACTGCTGCTTTATATTTATAACATGGGACTTTATATTTATGTATATTAAAAAACTACACATCATAAGAATAATAAGCAATCAAACATTTTCACTGAATACATATTTTTGGAGGAAGAGTTCAATTCCCGCATGACAAAAGCTTTTCTAGACCTGTCATTTATTAAATTATTTTTTTCATTTTTCAACTAGAAAAGCAACAGTTTCGTTAAAGAGTAGTTATATCAAAGAAACCAAAACAACATAAATTAATCTAAAAATAATAATAAGAATAAAAATAATTATAGTCTTAAATATATTATGGAATATGCTCAATATGTTAATAAAAAAATATAATTTTAAATGCAATTAAAAAACATAATTTTTAATGCAATTTCCAGTTCAAGCCACATTATCGAACTACGATATTAATTTGAGTATTAACTCTGATATTGAGCTATTTTTTATTTAACAGTAATGCATTATATTTTATATATCTATACATTACGTTAAAAGTGATAAGTCCTGTGATTATGCAGAGTTGCTAATGAAATTAATAAATATCTTAAATTTGAATTTATTGATCATCTTTACGGTGTAGATTTGTTATGTAGTTTCTTATGTAGATTGAAGAGTTTGTTTTTCCATCAGTTTGTCTTTCTCTTTCATAAGAACTCGGCTAAAACATAATAATTAGAAATGTCAATTTCAGACTGTAGCCTCCTCTTGAAACGTCTTAAGCTTTGGATCCACAAATTTCTTTCCCAAACAATACATATTTCCTAAACGGTAAGATTTATGACCGCTACCATCGGTATATTACTTCCTTTAATTATTATTTAAAGGAACTTGAAGGTTTGGACTCACAACTCTCATTCAGACCTTACATCCTCCAACAGTGGGAATTCAGACTAATGGATGAGTTGGAAAATACAACTAATGTTTTTTAACATTTATAACTAATCCTTCACTTTCTTTATCTTGTTTTTCATTTTTTCCCTTCAAATAAAATTTATGCATTTCCCACTCACTCTCTAAGGTTAAGGGGGTCTAATCACACTGACCTTCGTGGGGTTAAAGGGATTGTTGTAAGTGTAAATCGCTTGATCGTCACATTTCACCACCACATTTAAAGTTTCAAACATCAATTGCTTGCAAATTCTTTCAAAATGTTCCCATTCCTCAAAACTTTTCCACTACTAGAGGACATTTATTATTACATTATTGGGATATGAAAAAATTGAATTCTAACTTTTATTCGACGCTTATCCAACTGCAAAAGAATTTTTATTTCAAAAAAGCTCTCCCTCATGCAGATTCTTAAAACAGAGGTCTGACAAATTTAACATAGAGATTCATGACGAAGGCGAGACATCAATAGAGAAGAGATTTCAGGGCTTGAAGCTAGGACCCTTTGAAAAGTAGTCAAGAATGTTAAACACTCGGCAACCGGGACGATTCTGATATACCCTATACGTAAGTACTCCTTTGCCACCCGCTTTATAAAAAAAAAAAAAAAAAACGTATAATATTTGTTTGGCTCTCTCGCAATATACAGATTTTTATTTTTTTATTTTTACAGAGGATTAAATTTTCATTTTTTATGTTTTTCGTGTGGAGAAATACTGATGAAATATTACGATTTGAATTTTTCGAATCAGACTAAATTTAAAATATCAGCGCCTAAGCTGGAAGAAATGGAAAAAATAACTAAAGTTTAAAATCATTTTGAACAATATTCATATTATAAATTTGAAATATTTTCGGTCTAGGTAATATCCAAAAGGTTTACATTCACAGCAGCCAGTCGCGATCGTGAAGTCATATCTGATTACAATTAGAGTTTCGTAACCGTGTAAAACACAGGGGGAATATTATACTGCAGAGGAAATCAAGTCTCTTGCACCCTTTTACATTTCCGTGGCACCATTATTTTTCTTGCCCCCCTTTACATTTATGTGGCATTGTTGTCCTTCTTCCCCCACGCCAGGCTCGTAATCTGTAGTTCCCAGGTTCGAGTCCCAGCTGGGTCAGCGTTGAGATTTATCTCCGCAAAATTCCCCGCCCTGCCCACGGTCAGTAAGGGACACCGATGGGCTTGGAAAGGCCGCCGTCCGTCGGATGGGACGTTAAGCCGTGGCCCCGTGTGCGGGAGAGTCATACCCTGTGCACGTTAAAGAACACATTGGATGGCCTTGACGGGAGGCTAAAATCTGTCTCCCAACAGCTGTTCCAGTGGGTCCCCTCCCTCAACCTTCTCTGTGCCTTCGGGGTCCATGTGACCTGGCCATTTAGCCCATGGTGTGCAAAAAAGTGCCGCTCAGAGGTAAAACAACCCAACCCTTCTTCCCCACCACCACCACGATTTATTTCCTAATCGACGTTTGACTGTCAGTGTGATGTTGCTTCTTCGTTTGTTTGTCTATTATGACCACTTAGGAACGTCCCCTCGGTTCGATCGCAATACGCGACGGGTGAAAGTGTCTTTCGGAACAAAAATCAAAGATTTTATCACAATTGCAGGGACTCAATACTGAGGCTCCTCCCCAATAAATTGGTTCAACTTCAGCCTTTACTTTAAAATAACAAATATTTATTTAACCTTCCAAACATGCTTGATGGACGAGAACATATGCTCAATTACATAGATTACAACAACACCAGCTTAATATGCCTGTTCAGCTGTATTCACAGAGCCCAATGCCGTTATTACCAGTCGGCATTTCCCAGCTTTACAATTCCACGTCTTTTCACTTTCGTCCTACGACTGGCTCTCTTTTCTCCTCGCTGTTGCCAAACCCTTTCTTCCTTTCTCTCTCCGCTCCGGACCATCTGGGGCGTCCGTGAGCAGTGGGGTGACCTCCGTCCCCTTTGGGCACTGTTACTGTAATTAACTTTCCAGATGCCGGGACAGAGGTCCTCCCACGTAGCATATGCCTTGTTGGTGAAATCCAAAATAATATACAAAGCATGAACAAAAAAATATCTAAAAAGGCCTCTAGCCTGACACCTCCCTGCCAGAAGTCAGTAGTTAGTCCTGTTAACTGCTGACTAAAAAGTCAAGTTGAATGCTGAAAATCAGAGTTCATTTTCGCGTTAATCTTATAGTTCAATGCCACAAAATTCAGAGTTCTAAGTTGCTTTATGAATTCTATAAATTCTCTGCAAATTGGCACATCTTTTACACATCTATGTACACTACACTTAAATATAGAAGAACTTCTAGGTATATCCCGGTGCACTGAGTCTAAATATTGTCTTTTTGCTTCAAACAAAAAAAAAACCTGGTGACTGAAGTAGTTTTCCAAGAGTAAACAGTTTATAAATTAATTCTCTCACTAATAACTGTCTTTGACGAAGGTATGCCATACTGGCGTTGTTCATTCGCCCACAGGTGACATCCCAGGTGAAAGGCTATGCACCTCTTTCGTGACTACCTAGATATCACCTTCCCGTACGTACCCTCTGACTCTACAGGCTGCAAGTCGTCGACATTGGCGTCGGCCTGACCCATTGTTACCTCCAATTGCCATGTTCGCCCCCTCCCCTGCATAATTTTTATCATCGTAGACATCGAGTCTGACAGATTGCTGCACATGTTTGGGCTGGGAGACAGGATGGCGTTGATTGGACGGTCTCCATGGAGCTAACATTTCCCTTTTTCTAGCTGGAATTTCTCTACCTCTTTCATAGCAGCTTCCTGTATTGGCCCACGGCTCGTGGATTTTCCTTCTGGGGTTACCAGTTATAGGCCTTCTCTTAATCTTTCTAATTAGCTTACTATAAGCTTCCACACTGAGAAGTACCTCCTTCTGCAGATTTGCTACTACTGCGCATAGCACTTTAATTTCTCCGCCACTCACAGTGCTATTGTCTGTACCATCAATCAAACTTAAAGGCAGCTCTTTTACCTCTGCCCTTATGGCATCACCAAACGGCCCATGCAACAACAGATGGTCTTTTACCGGGTGCATTTCTTCGTTCAGCATCCCCTTTCTGATAACTGTCAGGTCTGCCCCCGAATCCACGACTGCTCTAGCTGTCTTGTCGCCACCTCTGATTCGAACCTCTTTATAATCTACTGGGATACGTATCTTTCCCTGTCCCATTACTCGACTGCTTGGACTTGGCTTTGAATGTGTCATAACCCTTCCTATTGTTGCCTCACAAACATCTTCAGAATTCTGATCCAAGGTGCTAACTTGGAACACCTGGGTTCGGCTCTCACGGTCCCCAGTTCTCAGTGGGCAATCTCTAATCAAATGTTGATCGGATCTACATTTATGGCACCTCCTTACCTTTGGGACATTTCTATATTCAGCTAAATTAACTGCCGATTGATACCTTCTGCTCGAATAATTTCTCTCTGCGTCTATCCTCTGCTGGGGAAACAACACGTTCTGCATATCGTCTATGCCTTAACTCTTTAAAAGTTTGGACCTCTCCCGTTCCGTTTACACTGGCTAGATGGATTTCTGCCCACGTGGCTATTTCGTCTGCTTTTGTCCATGACTCCGCCTCTTTCTGTACTACGTAAGCATGAGTGTCTTGAGGAAGGCTATCTAGTAACTTATCTGACACTATCAGGTCCATAAGCTCTTCAAATTTTGTCACCTTCCTACTGCGGACGTAGTAATCCCAGCTATTTATGAGCCTCGAGACTAACTGATTATATGACTCATTCGGTTCTTTCGTGATAGTTTCAAACTTTCTCTTGTACACAGAGGGAGTGAGCTTAAACTCTTTTAATACCGCCTCTTTAACTTTCTTATAATTAGCAAAATCCTCTGCACTTAATTTTCGAAAAACGCGATTTGCATATTTACCATCTAAAAAAGTAATGATGACTTTGCCTTGAAACTCCTCTGGTACTTCATATATCTTAAATCCCCTTTCCGCTGTCTCAAAGAGATTTATCACTTCTTCTGGGTTTTTAGGGCTTCCAGCTAACATATTTCCCAATAATTTTATATAATTAGCCAGCCGCGCATCTGCTGGATTACTAGAAACTGCCACCGTTCGCACATCACCCCTCTCCTCGTTTGCATTCCTCATTTGCAGTTCCAGCATTCTATACTCATGCTCTCTTTCCTTTTCTCTTTCTGCCGCCTCTCTCTCCTTTTCCCTTTCCGCTGCCTCTCTCTCCTTTTCCCTTTCTGCTGCCTCTCTCTCCTTTTCCCTTTCTGCTGCCTCTCTCTCCTTTTCCCTTTCTGCCGCCTCTCCCTTTTCCCTTCTCAGTTGCATCTCTAACCTCATCCTCTCTAATTCAAAATCATATCCAATCCTTTCTTTAGCTCTCTGCTTTCTGTTCCCGCTCTGCAGCATATCCGTATTGTTGTCATTGCCATAATCCCTCAACCCTCTCATGTGTTCCGCAGCATCCGACTCTCTGTCTATTGTCACCTCCTCGCTTCCCCGGTCACTCCCTGAATAACCACCCTACGCGCTATCCCTTTGTGTGACTGTGTAGCCTCGCCTTAACTCATCCCTTTCCCTATCGCGACCGCTCCTAAGCTCCATTTTAGCTCGTACAGGCCTCTGCCGTATCTAACTACTCGCCCCTAGAGTAAGAGGATACTTACCTCCGATGTGATGACAGGAACGAACCGCCTCGTCAGTCTGCCACCTGAAGCACACAGTCGGAAAACTCTTGGTAGTATCAGCCTTGCGCTGGTCAGCTCCCAGTGGATGTTGAACTTTTCCGTTACCTTCACAGCTTTTTCCACAGTTCGAACGTGATGCACGATTCTTCAGGTACCTTCACAGCTATTCTATCGCCTGAAGCACACCGCAGGACACTCTTGGCAGTATCAGCCTTGTTCTGGTCAGCTCACGAGTAATGTCGGAACTCTTCCGTCATCTTCGCTGCTACTTTCACCTCTGTTGATTACTGGTGGCTGCGCCACTTTGTGATGTTGCTTCTTCGTTTGTTTGTCTATTGAGACCACTTAGGAACGTCCCCTCGGTTCGATCGCAATACGCGACGGGTGAAAGAGTCTTTCGGAACAAAAATCAAAGATTTTATCACAATTGCAGGGACTCAATACTGAGGCTCCTCCCCAATAAATTGGTTCAACTTTAGCCTTTACTTTAAAATAACAAATATTTATTTAACCTTCCAAACATGCTTGATTGACGAGGACATATGCTCAATTACATAGATTACAACAACACCAGCTTAATATGCCTTTTCAGCTGTATTCACAGAGCCCAATGCTGTTATTACCAGTCGGCATTTCCCAGCTTTACAATTCCACATCTTTTCGCTTTTGTCCTACGACTGGCTCTCTTTTCTCCTCGCTGTTGCCAAACCCTTTCTTCCTTTCTCTCTCCGCTCCGGACCATCTGGGGCGTCCGTGAGCAGTGGGGTGACCTCCGTCCCCTTTGGGCACTGTTACTTCAATTAACTTTCCAGATGCCGGGACAGAGGTCCTCCCACGTAGCATGTGCCTTGTTGGTGAAATCCAAAATAACATACAAAGCATGAACAAAAAAATATCTAAAAAGGCCTCTAGCCTGACAGTCAGGGTCAGCTGTTTTTTGAGTTTCTGGACTCTGGTGCCACCATCCACTAGCAAAGACATTTCGAAACTATGGCCATTTGATAGCAGGTAGTTAAAGTCGAATCGCACATGACTTGAGTAAAGCACTTGTTTTGTTGCAAAAAAAAAAATCCGTTCCGCTATTCGCCCAAGTAACGATAGCATCATCGAAGAGGTATGGTTGCGAATGCCTGGAAAGTCCTTTCTACAATCATGGAATCTCATTAGATTTTTGTATTTCTGAACCTAAAAGAAGAAGGTTGGAACCAGACGAAGAGGTGCAGTGAAGTGTTGCACACCAACTCAAGTAGTTCAGCAACTTTCGGGTCCAGGGTACGATTCCCGTGGCCACAATCTCAGCCATCCTGCCCCCACTCACTGTTATATTTGCCCTTCTCCATTTTCATCGCTGGTGGAGTTTTTAGAATGGAAAGAAGATGAACATCCTGGGTTCATACTTTATCTTCGATCTTTTTAATTTTTTCGCCTTAGTCATAACTTGTTGAGTTTTCAGGTTTGGGATTTCATTTAATTCAGGTTCAGCTTCTGCATGGTATCCATCATCATTGGTGAAGAGAACTACGTGGGTTGTTATTTTTTCTTTTATTTTGTTAATTTGTTAATTTTTTCGTCTTCTAGTCATCATAGCATGGAAAAATAATCTTACTCTATCCAGATCTTCTTAGCACTTCCATATCTAGCCTCACTAGTCTTATTTCGTACTTCAAATTGGTATCCTCTTTCTTCCGTTCAGTTCGAGCTCGATCACAGTTATCGCGAAATTCAAAAACTAACCGTTTATCCATTCCCACCAATCAATTGCAACAGTTTTTTCCCTCAATTATTTAAATATGATTTTCGGAAGTTCAAAGGACGCGAGGCTCTGCTTTTCAAATTTTTATTTTAATGGTAGTTTCTCATTATTTTCTTGCTAATAATAAATTAATAAATTTACAGGAATAGGGGAAACATAGTTTATTCTCTGTGACATTGATTTAAAAGCCTAAGAGCTTTTATATCCTATATTAGGGGTTGAAGTTCAAGAACGCATTAAACACAAAAACTTTTCTTAGATTTACTTTGAGAATTACCACAACATGACTATGCTTAACGTTTCATAAAATCACATAGTCTTGCTACATTACATAAGGACATGCATTCCAACATGAACTGCGACATCTTACAGGAAATATATGCTATAGAGAAATCTCTATAGTGTGCTCGTGGGAACATTGAACAATTTCCATCTCTCCACTATTCTTAAAAGGAAGGTCGATGAAAGTCACGCTTTGGAAAAATATGATTCAAATGTTTAATTTACCCATTTTAATACTTTTTTATGCAGCACTTTTTTTGCAGTTACAGTTAAAATGACTAAACAATCGGTATGTGATTTAAGCAATCGTCAACTCTACGTTTCTGCTCTGCCGTTTAACAATAATTTCCATTGGCAGGCTTCTGAACTGCTACCGATTATAAAGATTATAAATAAGAACGATTTTCTGACATTAGTGAAAATTATTTAAACAATCGAAAAGCCAGTATACTGAAAACGAAAAATGATACTTCTTTTAGAATTTTATTAATGGAAAAATATTCAAGGGTATAGGAGCACTTAAGAATTATTTTTTAAATTACAACACCAATAAAACACAGCATTCATATATGCTTCAGTAGTAAAATATCACAAAAAGTCATGTGATACCGATTTATCGGTTTAACGCTATTAGCGTGAGTAACAAATATGCGGCAATGTCTCTATGTCGTATTAGCGCATGTAAAGGTCAGCCTAATGGTTATGACGCCTAGCATGTTTCTTGGAGACATGGGTTCGAATTCCACTCACAGCAAAACCAATTTTTTTCAGCTACATATACTGTGTAATGTATTCTTGTGCAGGAGCCAGATATCTTTTCTTTATTATCTCAATGTCATTTCTCCAATATCTCAATATTTTGGATTCTACATTGTGTCAAGAGTAACCATATCCCAATAATGACTTTTATTTGATGTATCATCTAAACCATAAAATTATTTCACATTGTCAATAATTTGGGGAGGAATTCTCAATTTCAATGTATTAGTATTTTCGTTCTTTATAGCTTAATTTTATGGATCCAAAGCCTTACAGTGCACTATGTTACTATGAGATGAAGCTGCATTTGAAGGTTAGTAGTCCTAACTCTTATCAATGTTACTATGAGATGAAGCTGCATTTGAAGGTTAGTAGTCCTAACTCTTATCGTTTAGAAGATGTAAAACGAACAAACTCTTTATTCCATGTATATATAAATATTGGATATATGGGAATATACATTATAAGATCAAAAGTATCTGGACATTCGCTCATCCACAATCTCTTGATAATACGAAAGGAATTAATATCGCGTTAGCCCACCCTTTGCTGCTATCACAGCCTCCATTCTGCAAGGAAGACTTTCCACTAAATGTTTGTAATTGCTGAAGGAATTGCCTGTCATTCTGCCACAAGAGCATTAGGGATGCCAGCACTAAAGTCGGGCGGCTTGGCCTGGCTCACAATCGGCGTTCCAATTCATCCCAAAGGTGTTCCATGGGGTTGATATCAGGTCTCTGTGCAGGCCAGTCAAGTTCTTCCACACCTATCTCATCAAACCATTCCTTCACAGTCTTCGTTTTGGGGATGAGGGCATTGTCATGTTGGTAAAGGAAAGGGTCTTCACCGAACTGTTGTCATAAGTATTCACCGAACTGTTGTCATAAGTATTCACCGAACTCTTGTCATAAGCACAGAATTGTCGAGAACGTCTCTTCCACCAAACTTCACAGTTAGCACAACACATTCAGGCATGTAGCATTCACCTTGCATCCTCCAGACTCGTACGTCGGACTTCCAGATGGTAAAGCGTGATTCATGACTCCAGAGAACACTATTACACTGCTCAAGAGTCCACTGGCGCCGTGCTTTACACCACTCCAACCGACGCTAGGAATTAATCTTGTTGATATTTGGCTTGTGTTCGGCTGCTAGGCCAAGGAAACCATTTCCTGAAGATCGCGACGAACCGTTATTGTGCTGGCTTTGCTTCCAGGGGCATGTTGGAACTCGGTGATGAGTATTGTAACCGAGTACAGGCGATTTTGTCGCACCGCCCTCTTCAACACTCGGCGGTCCGGGTCTGTCATTTTACGTGTCATTACACGATTGCGCTGTTGTTGCTCCTAGGCGTTTCCACTTTACATTAACATCAGTTACAGTTGATCGGAGCAGCTGCAACAGGGCTCAAATATCCCGAAATGACTTGTTGCTAAGATGACATCCTATGACCGTGCCACATTGAAAGTCACTGAGCTCTGTTGTACGGCCCATTCTCCTGTTCATGCGTGTCTATGAGGTTTGCCAAGCCACGTGCGTCCTTTTATACCAGTTTGGGCCATGGCTGTGGCGTACATTGTCGAATCCAGTACTCAAAACGGTATCCGATACTTTTGATCAGATAGTGTATATTATATATATAAGCTTTTGGTATACTAGATATATCAGAATGTTCAATGGAAGTACCTGGATACAATTTATCTATGTTGGACACAAGATGTAAATGATATGGGTGCATTTATCCAGCAGGTGGGGCAATCCGGACATTTTAACAATTTTTCCGGCCCCGCGGGAAGTAATAAAAATTGGAAAATATGTATTTCTCATCTGGGTCTAAAAAGGTGAACGGTGATTTAATAAGACGAAAGATAAAAATTGTAACAGCATTATACAACGAGCTATAGGTTTTTGAAACCGAATGTTCAGCAGCTCAATTTTAGGATCCGCCCCATCCTTAATATATTGCTTCGACGAACCACCTTTAATTTGGACCTTAAAATAAACTTTGTATTAATATATTATTTTATACCTATACATAGGACGCGTAAAAGGTAATAAACAAAATCGTTTTGTTTTGTTATTTTTAGTGCACTCCCTTCACAACTATGAGCCAACAGTAAACATCACATATTCTTCTTTTCGGCCCGATGCCAAAAAACGTATATTTACCCTGGCTTTATAAATTCAGAAAAAATGGTTCATGCTTTTACTTTCGAAATTTCGGATGCATCTGGAAAGATTCATCCGTAACATGACCACTAATGAACTATAAATCCAGGCTTGTAATTAAACGGAAGATACTTACTTTCCATTAATTTTTTTATAATTTTGCAGGTTGTTTATTGTGTAGAAATTTTTCATTTATTCTTATATGCCACTGGTGATTTTACATAGAGGAAACCTTAATACACTGGGAAAAAAGTTAAAGAGCAGTATTGAGCAAAAAAAAGAAATGCTTAACTATTCATAGTTAGTTCAGTCGATTGTAACAAAGATTTTATCTTAAATGTTGGATGATTTATAACAAAAAATGTATAATACTTTCATCTAATATAATTGTTAATGATATCTTTTTGCCTATTTATTCTTCCAGCATATAATTTATTACATAATTTTTGCATTCTTGCTCTGGAGATTTATTGCTAATTTTTCCAATAGTGAGAACAACAGAGAAAGAAACTCCATTCTGATAAGCATTTTAAAACAGCATTGTTATTCCCAGAAGCGGCGCCACTCTTCTGGATTTAAACAGCGCTAGAACAGGCATTTTGAACTTGACAGATGATAATTTAAATGTGTAATCTTTATGCTGCTAGCTAAAATTAATGAGATTTTTCAAATAATTCTTATCGAAAAGTAAAATACAAATAAAAAAAAACTTCTTCTTTAAAAATGTTTCTCATTCTATGATAATTAGCAATTATTTGAAATTTAAACAATGTCATACAACTGAAAAATTATATTTGCAAGTCATCGCTGTCAATTGTCTATATTTACTAAAAAAAAGTCTAACTGTCGAGATAACAAGCGCATAATACACAGGTATTATACCTATTTTATTTTCTTCTGTATTTAACCACTCCTCAATCTTAAGATTTGTAATCCGTTTAATCATATTTGGTAACGACTCCAACAGGAATATTTTTCTCCTTATTGTGACAATAAATGCTACGTTGGATAAAAATTTCTTTGCATGATTTCTACACTTTAAAAAATATGTCTTCATAAATTCCACGTCAATTTTTAACTTATACGGAATATTCTTTTAGGAAAAAAAAATGTTCGATCCAAAATCTACAGAAAATTCTTTGATTAGTTTTACTAATAAACTGATACATAATTATTTAAATTATTAAGGAAACCGTTTATTTAACTGAAAGAGTCATCATTATGATTGAATTGCCTTTTTTATTTACTTCCTAAAACACCCACATATTTTAAAAATTATTTTCAAATCTTAAATTCTCAGTTATACAAATATCCATAGTAAAGAACACCATAAATCTCAACTTGAATTGTTTATACATTTATATTCACTGGATGATGTTTTAGCGCCTGAGTTTAGCACTTTCAAACTCAACCTCATTTTCTTTGAAATTTTCTTCCCTTTTCCGCGTGATTTTTTATTTTTTTCGACTTGGGATGAGACCACCAAAGCTTATCTGCAGGATATGACAGAACAAACAGTTACAATGTCACTGCGAGCCAACGCTTTAACATTGTGGCATTAGTTCCGAGGTGACATCTTCCAACCGAATCCCATACAACACGATTGGGATGATCATCACGGATGTTTTGCCTATCTTCATTTTCATCTCTGGATCACCAAAGTATGCAAGTGACCTTTGTACTTGAATGGCACCTCATAACGAATACTCTTTTTGATAACCTCATACACACTATGAGGTCCCATTGTGAGCTGTGTATTCCTGTGTGAAGTGATCAGACACCTAGTAGTCGTCACTTTCTGTTCCAACTGAATATTATGTTTCGCACTTTTGAATCCAGTGTTATATTTTATCGGATAATATTATGAAATATGAATACATTTGGAATGCTAATTCAAGACATCTATAGACACTTCCCTATCATGTTCCTTTCAAACTACTGTAGTAGAGTATTATTTGTTTTAAAACACTTTTTTCTACAAAATCTTTTTAAAATACAAGACATATTTTTGCTAATATCATACTTAAATTTTATGATTTTAGTTTGATGTCCGAAATATTCGCAGTAAGGATGGGTTCGGCAAAAAATTTTCGAGTCCCAACTCAATTACAGAAATAAAAATCTGAGAAAATCCTAAAGCATATTTATATTTGCTGCCTTAGTGGCGCAGTGATATTACTTGGTCGGTGTTCAGGTTCGAGTACCGGGATGACATGATTGTTTGTTAGCTCCAACTGAGACAATGGTCCGCAGTGACTTCGGTCTTAGTAGGGCATATTCCTTTACGAGAAAGCCTGTACAAACTTGGAGTAGTTTCTAGAAACCTTTTCTCTCAGATATGTTGCAAATCAAATTAGTATATATTCATGGAAATCTATGTTTTCCATGAATATATATTGATTTGATTCTGAATATATATTGATTTGATAATTTTTCGTATTATATGCTACTTCAGAGTTTGCAATATTATTATTATGAAGTAATGTTGGACATATTTTAGCAATTTTCAAAAGAGGTATTTTCAGTTATTAAATTTAGATATTGTAGTTTCAGTTAAAAATTTCAAACTCAAAATCATAATAAAACGTTCTATCAATATAAAATATTAATGTATTTATTATTTTAGTTTGATTATAAGGCATTTAATTGCACATTGCATATCGGCTACTATGGGTTGTTTTAGTCTGAATAAATAGTTTTATGCAAAATACGGGCTAAATTGCCAACACACAAGGAACCCAATGACTCAGAGGCTGGATAGAAAAAGGGAACAAACTGAATAACCATTAAGGACACATATGAAAGCTCTCTCATCAACATTATCTTCAGTGTTAGCACAGGTTATGGCTCTACTTTACAGATGGGTTTAATATCTAATCTGACGGGCGACGTCTTCACAAACAATCGGTGTCCCCTTTGAAACAGAAGAGAGTAAGGGTTTGCAAAGGTAATTCAACATAACCATAGTGGGGGACTTGAATATAGGAACACCAAATTATGAATCTAGTGTGCTATCGATTTAATCAGCCATTTGTTCCTTTTTTAGGGAAATAATAATGATGCAAGCAAATAATATCATACGTGAGTGTTGTTTAACACATTTTACATATGTATTAATCCACTATTTTATTGCCACATAACGGAAAATATGCATCGTTTTGACTTAAAAGAAAAACGTTTTATTTAAGCTCCCACTATATATGAATAAATTTAATTATTTCGGATGCATCCTGAAAGATTCATCCATTCGTGATATCTTTTGTCGTCGATATCATCCTCTATTGATTAAACGGAACCTGCATTTATAGTATTAATTTATCATAAAATTCTGCTGGTAGCTTAGATGTTTACAAATTTTCTGCGTTGTACACGTATCGCCAATACTTGTGCTTACTGGAAAACTTGAAAGCTCTGCAAATAAAGTTAAAAAAAACTAAGAAATAGCTAAAATGGAATATTTAAGTTTTGTTCAGTAAATTTTCAGTTCACTGTTTCACCATTTTTCTTTACATTTTTAGCTACTTTTTATAAAATATAATTTCTTCTAGTTTTCATCTTTGGACTTATGCATGAGATGAAGAATACTAAGCACCACATAGGCAAGGCAT
The DNA here is from genome assembly GCA_038380435.1 of Ryuthela nishihirai. NCBI lineage: Eukaryota > Metazoa > Arthropoda > Arachnida > Araneae > Heptathelidae > Ryuthela > Ryuthela nishihirai. The sequence goes on along the minus strand of JAWZYU010000032.1, from coordinate 9,189,357 downwards.
AAATTGGCATTGGTTAGTATCATTCGCACAACATTCGAAACAGGGATACAGTCTCTCGCCCTGAAAACGGCTAAACAATTGTGTGGTGTTCTAGAAATCTTCCGATCAGCATTTCCTCCTCGTGCTCTGCCACCTGGTAGAACTTCCACTGACAGGCTTCTGAACTGCTACGGTTTATAAAGCTTACGCTTAAATTCCTTTTTTTTCTGAATGATTTTCGCAAACAATTGATTTAACAAAGCGCAAATCCTAAATCCGAAATGCAAAAAAATACTATTCGTTTGAGAACTACTGTATGTTAATGACCAAAAATTCCAGGGTTTGGACAACCAGGATACCTTTTCATTTTACAACACCAAAAAATATGTTCAATGTTTCCTTGTTCAGGAGCCCGAGAAGCAATCTTCCTCCTCTTTCGGTAAACAGAAAAAAGTTTTACTTCCCAACCTGTTGATATTAGAGCATGTTCCGCTTATTTACGGCATTGAACTGATGTCGGACTGCATCTGATTGACTCAAAGTGTGTGTTGTTTATAGATGAGATTAGAAGAGAGATTCTGGATGTACAATCATCTGATAGGAGACAAAAGAGACATTCTCACCCATCTTACGTCATTGAAAGCAACACGTATGATGGTTTGCGCAAATGCTCCTTCCGATGAACATACCGAACTTCTCTGTAGTCGGGCCAGATATGAATACACAATTTTCTGATAATTAGTCAGACTCTGTATCAGTAATTATTAGAAAAATCATCACTGACGCGGCGGGATTCGAACCCGCAACTCTGTAGATACACACACCAGAACGCTCTACCAGTTAAACTACACATCAGACGCTAATATATTCCAGAATAAGACCAATAAATCTTTAATTGGGATGCAACGGACATTGTGCCATCTATATTTCAGGAGAGGCAACTTTTCCAATTTTTGCTAATGATTTATATGTGAATGAGGACGTGTATGCAGTATTTGTTTTAAGAAACATTTTCTTTCACTAATTTGAAACATATTATTATCATTCGTGTGAATGTTAATATATTTTAGGCCATAAAATTAGTCCTATTTCTTTATCCAATAAGTGATATTTCACAGTTACTAGTGAATGACCAAGGCATTTCAAAATACCAGAGAAGTAAAGAATGTGTTACATATCTGACAGGATCTTCCTGTCTGCTCCGATTTTTTCTATTTCTGGGTTTTAGAACCATCCCCAACCCACCACCACCTCAAAAAATTTTCTCTCACCCAAAAAAATACTTCTCCCTTGTAAACAGTGAAAAGAATTTCGAAATGATAAGAGTTAGAAGGAGCAAATTCGGTCAGTATACAGCTTCCTTTAATGATAACGTACTGCATGGAAGGGTTAGGACATTTAGCAGTTTCCCCCGTCCTTAAAAATGCACCTCCCCAACAAAAAAGAGTTACTAACTGTTTCTAAATGGTAAAAGATCTGAGTCCAAATTCAGTATATAGTTTACTGAAACTGCAACATAAAGTAAAGAAAGTGTTTGGCTCTGAACATTTTTCCCCTCTCAAAAATACCTATCTGACAGTTTTTTTTTATTTTTTTTTTCTTTAGAAAAAATGGGAAGGGATTTCTCTTAAACGGTAAAACATTACCGAATTCGGTATGAAACATCCCCTCAGAGTAGATTAAAGAAATGTGAAAATTTGACCTCCCATCTTTCTTACCTTTACACAATAGAGCTCCCCTCTCCAACACACACATACGTAATTACCGGGGAATTTCTCCAAAAGATAAAAGGTAAGATCATCGAAATTAGTAAACAGTTTCCTCTCATCCTCGATTTAAGCAATATAAAGGTTTCACTCCTTCCTCCGAAACGTTTCCTCGCGTAAAAGACCTTTTTGCATAAAACACGATATAATTTTTCCTAAGCCTTAAGAGCTATGGTCACTGAATTTGACATATAGCCTCCTCTCATCATGGCTCTAATCAAAGTAAGGGTTTGAACCCCACCCCCTGGAAAAGGGTGATTTAGGTACACTATTACTGACCAAGGAATTATATTCAAATGAAGTCTAGGGAACAAAATTAATTCTCTTTAAAACGAAATGTTCGATTCCCCTCACCCATCCCAATAGTAAGGGGGAAAATCGTTGTGCTGGTATAAACCTCTTGACCTCATCACATCCTATCACCAAAATTTGGAATTTCCAGCGTGAATAGGTCGTTTGCAAAATTCATTAAAAGATTTGGAATTTCACGACTTTAATCGTTTGAAGCGCTCACAACTGAAGGCAGCTTCCCGCTTCCAAAAAGTCAGTCCAACTCTAACTGATGCTCTAAGATACGCCCACCACCGTCACGTAGCGTATTACGTATTCGAATTAGCCATATGTATGACGAGTGGTGGTGTACCTATTAAACTGTCATCTCAGTGTATACTGTATGCACCGGTTACTGGTATTCTAAAGGGGACGAACATGCTCCCGTGACAAAGTGATATCAGTGCATCTGACGATGTATACATTTGAATCATACTATCGCCAAAAGCAATAACATTATAAGTTGCATTATCCCTTACACTTAGATTACATTTATCGGCCTTCTTACCATTCGTCTTATAGCACTTCACAAACTTCTTCTTTCTTTTTTCCTTTCTTGATCTATTTTACTGAAAATTGCTTCTGATATTCTTAAAGAACTGGAATGGGACCTTAATTTACAATTACTAGAGTATTACAATGGTTTCAGTTTTATTAATCATTACTTCTGCGAAATTCACGCAAATCATGTTTGGATTTATCCCGATGCTTTCCACCACAGAATCAGTCAGCAATGAACCTTCGGCAAACGACAGCACTTAAAGCATCAAAATCACACGACGATACGCTAGTAACCAGCATTTTAATAATTTTATTACGTGATTTCAAACTTTCATCGAGGTTAAGAGACATATTTTCGCTCAGTATATACAAAATAAATAATCAGGATCTTATTTGCTTCAAAAGGATTCAAATGTGAATGACACGAATCACTCTTATGGAATATATTCCTCGAACTTCTACTCCGCATTAATTTTATTTCTGTTAATAATTTATATAAAAAACTATTTTGTAAATATTATAAATACCTTAGCAACAACCTTAAAAATCAAAAAGATGTTTAGAAATAAATTAAGTAATTTACTTTAAAATGATAGCAAAAGGTCGCTCTTTGCCTATTTGTCACAGAACACCTGGATTTCAGGAAATCATAGTACAGTAGACTCCATCTTATCCGGTCCTTACGGGACCTGACCCATGGCCGGATGAACGAAAGGCCGGATAATCAGAAAATTGTGCTAGAAAATAAATAAAAAGGCAAATGACAAAATACTAACTGTACTGTATTTTAATTCATAATTTGTTGTACAATATTAACAATCTACTCACACTCACTTGAAAAAGTCCGTAATTTTCTTTTGTTTCTTTGCACTTAACACTTTTTTACGTGCAAAGTCTTGCCATTTTTTATAAACATATCAATCGCAGATGAGGCCTGTTGTTGTTCAATGTATCTTACTGCAACATCAAAAGCTTCTTTTCCTTCAATATGGCTCCACTTTCCCTTCTTCCTCTTCTTCATTCTCCGCTTCTTCTCCGTTCACTTCTTTGTAGACTCCATTGATAATTTCGTCATCATTCAGTGATTCATTTTTCAACTGTTCATCACCTTTTAAATATTTTTCAATGCCATCTTCAAGTGTGTCACATCCAGGCAGCAGTTTAAAGTGATTAAGCAGAGAAATATTGTCATTATATCTTCGGCAGACTCAATCTCATTCGATACTTTCGTGTTGTCGTCTCGGGTACTTTCTACAGTTTTCAACTTCGGGCCAAAGTTTTCTATACGACTTCACAAACGTTGTACGAGGCATTTCTTCAAAAGCTCTTGCCAACATGTAGATCACATCCTTGATATTTATTGTTTTCAAACCATTTAAAACATTTATTCCGTCATTTTCGTTTCGTTGTAGAATTTCTGAAAGAAGCTTTCTCCTGTATCGCCTTTTTAAACTTACAAGCACGCTTTGATCCAGTGGTTGCACTAAAGTTGTTGCATTAGGTGGCAAAAACATGGCTTTTATGTTGTCAGAAATGAGTTCCTTGGGTGTGTTAGGGCATTTTCGAGAATGAGTAGGGTCTTTACAGGCATTTTAAGACATGTCAAATGGTTTCTTACTTTTCGAACAAATTCTGTAAAGAACCACTCTTTAAACAAATACGAGTCTATCCAAGCAGACTTTTGAGCTTTGTAGTAAACTGGCAGAGCAGCTACATTTAAATGCTTGAATGCTCGGAGTTTTGCTGATTTCCCAATTACAAAAGAGGACGTTTGTGCGTACCTGCATCATTGTACACATAGTCAGAGTGATTCTTTCTTTGTTTGCTTTAACTCCTGATACTGTTTATTGCGCTGTCACAAACGTTTTCGTTGGAAGAAATTTAAAATTTAACCGAGTCTCATCTAAATTGTAGATTTGTTGTGCGCATAGGCCTTCTTCTTCAATAAGAACTAAAAGTTTTTCTGAAAATCCCTTTACTGCTAAAGGATCAGCTGACAATTTCTCACTACAAACACCAAGGTAATGAACACCATGAAATTTTTTCCAGCGAGAAAGCCATCCCTTGCTTGCTGAAAAATATCTCCTATTATCGATTTTAGAATGAAGGATTAATGCTTTTTCTTTCAAGATTGGCCCACTGATTGGCGTTCCTTTTCGACGCTCTTGCATGAACCGTAACCAAAGTGCATCATCAACAATATCATTTTTCGGCTTTTTAAGAGTGCACCGAGAAGAAAGCGTTTTTTCAGACTTGAGTGCAAAAATCTTGTAAAGATTTTCTATTCCTTCTCCAGTCATTTACCCTGCTTTTACCAACATCTAGTTGATCACAAATATGCTTTACTGGATCACCTTTGTCAATACGTTCTAGCGCTTTTAATTTCATCTCCATCGTAATGACATTACGTTTACACCCTCTATTTTTGTACTACACAGTAATTAATAGATCACAACATACACTCCTGTATACGCACAGAACAATGTAATATTCACAAAGAGGAACTGAAGAAAATATGTACTCTACTACAAACAAAACAAGCGACGGCTTGCTTCCTCATCTTGGACCGAGACCGGATAAGAGAGAGTTTACTGTATTTTGCACGATATTGGCTGATAATAGCGAAACTAATTAACGAACTTTGCTAAATGAATTATAATAATCTTAATTTAATGAATGATAATAATAAAAGCGTGGATTTCAACTGCTTTAAAGATATTTTCATTGAAGCTACCATTAATATGCAATAGAATCAGAATCACATCACATTCGAAGTTTGAAAACTCCCTTTTATGCTAATTATTGTGCTAATTTATTTTTATGCTAATTATTGTGGCAACGCCGCTTTAAACCATCATGCGGGCACGTGTAGAGCACATCTATTCCATGCAGTGAGATCAGGAAAAAATGTAAGACATGCGATATACCATAGAACGTAATTAACAGCGCTCTAATTGATTAGATCAGAGATGAGGAAACTCCTGCCCGCGAGTTTATTTTTTATGGCCCGCTGGTAAAAACTGCATCTGCATCCATCTCATTAAAACATGAGTTTAATCTTCTACGTTCTTTAAACGTAATTTTTTTTATCGTTGTTTAATAGATAATATTATTTCAAGATCGAAATAAACACTTATTTACTATTTCCCGCAGTTATGCATATAAGATATGGTTTCATAGGATTTTCGTTACAGCCCTCAATGTCTTTTTTTTTCTTTTAGTGACGGCGCAGAGAAAAAAAGTTTCCCCACTCCTGGTTTAAATATTCCACAGGTTCAAATTATTGCAGCTTAGCCAGATGCTAAAAAGCAAAGCAAGTAAAAATGCACGTTATAGACATTGTTATAAATTTTTAATAGAAAACTTTGAGCGTGAGTTCAAAGAATGTTTAACAACAACAAAAATTCATAAATGAACCTTTTTTATCAAAAGTATTAAAAAATCACGTATATCAAAATAAATTCAACTAACACAAAAACCTTATTTTCATCAGCATGAAGTTAAACCATCAAACGAATATTTCTCATTATCTACCAATACTTCAAACAGTCGTGTTAAAATTCTTACAGACTCTATTCAAAGCATGAAGGAAAAACATTTTACAACGTTTCAATAAGTGACATATTTGTCTTTGTGAATAAACCTGTAAATTACCAATTCCTTTTACATTATTAAGATCACCACGCATCAGACGATGAACTCTTCTTGTGAAGAAATTAAAGCCAAGGTCAGCAGCTTGCTCGACTAGCATATTGCCTCTTCTGTTTGATCGCCAAGTCTCTTGAACAACTTTTCACTAAGATTAACCTAACACTAATTCACTTAAAGAAAAATGAATATACACTTTCAGCCACTACCGACAACTTTTCAATTCTCTCTTTTCTCAATACCGTTAAATATTTAAATTTTTATGTGTTCCAATCAGCTTGTGATGTAATTCTCACACTGAAGCACAAGACGAACATCAAAAAGATACATCGTGGTTTTATTGTTGTTCGCTCATCTGTCGTAACAATATTGTTGCGGATTACAAAAATGGATAGCCGCTGAGCGTGAGTATTAAAAGCTATATTTCAAAACCAAATTCAATACAAGGTAAATTGTTACAAAGGAAATATGGATGAAGTATCTTATTAACAAATCAACTATTAACATGCACAAGTCATCAATCTTCACGTAGAGCACACAACATCAGCTCTGTGTATTTTACTAAATACTACCTTTTACTTGATTTACCAGGTCACCCGAAGATCTTCACTCGTAAACCAATTCTCGTCCTGTGCTAATAACTTTTCACACACTAGCCGAACAAAAAGACAGTCCGTGTAGACATTCGAAGTTAGCCATAAAAGTTCCCACTTTTATACTTCCGCGTATACACAACACATCAAGTTACTTCTTGATACTTAACGATAAAAGATCCCACTTTTATCCTTCCGCGTATACACAACACATCAAGTTACTTCTTGATACTTAACGCGCACTGTCTCAGAACAGCTCACCGTCCATTTTCGAACCTTCGACCGTTACAACACACAACGACCGTTACAATACAACGACCGTTAACGCTCCACTCTTCTTCTCCAAATTCTCCCAAAGTTCAATTCGTTGGCTGAAACTTTTTGCTTTCGGTTGCCAGATTCCTTCTGTCGTAACACTGCCCCCTTCCTAGGTCTTGTTCGTCCCGAACAATTCTGGATTCCAAAGTTTCTTCAGTTCTTCGATGAAACGGGGCCAAACGATCCACGTGAACCACCTTGCACTTTGTAGCTGGACGTCGACGAATGCGATATACCACGTCTGTGTCAAAATGAAAGCGAATCTCATTATGACGTAGATTTCTTTTCTGACTGAAGCCTCGTCCACAAACATAATACGTGTAAGGCCTATAGCCCTTGTGAACACGTTTATGTCTCTGCAGGGAGAAGAATCGACTAAGACAAACCTGCAAAACCTGTAAAAAGTTTTCTTCTTTGTCGAAAGTTTTCTTCTTTGGATTTTTACTTCTATCAAGAGTAACAAGGAATGAAAGTCATTAGTGACATAAAATCTAGGGAGGAGTTTCATCCTCCAGTCTGACCCTTTTGTCAGTTGACTTTCACTTAATTCAGAACTGTCGTGATGAACCTTCAGCCATATTTCACCTGATTCAATTTGATCCCCAAGGTGCTTCACAATTATATCAGCTCCATAATTCTTTTTAGCGCTCCGGTCCATCTCCTCCTTCCATACTCTTGCTAGAACTGCAGCTTCTAATCCGACAACCTTACCTGTTTCTCCTGTATAAGTGAAATCAGTGATGTGTCGGGCTGCTAGCAATATTTTTTCTGTTTTACCTTCACATAGCCAGCTTGCAACATCTTCAGATACTCTTTGTTCTATTAACATGTTACGAAACTTGTTCAAAGCATTGCCGTTATGCAGAACCTTACGGACACGTGATGCTTCATCTACCCTATTATCCACAATGTTCACAAAACGCAGAAGTTCTCCTCCTAACTCTTCGACGAGCTCTTGCAGTTCCAAGGATCCGTTACCAAGGAAACACTGAACAGCTTCCATCACTTCCAGAGAGTTGTCAACAGAGTTTTCAAGAGGTGAATCCATGTTGCTGATAACAGCTGAACAACTCAAACTCTTCATTCCACGAGCTTGTGATGCTGCAACCACTTTCTTAACTAAATCAACAGCAACATCTTCTGTACTGATGAGATCAATAGCTCCTTTTCCGAATTCAACATCATAAACCAAAGCACACACTCCTTCAGCCAGCTTTTTGGACACAATTGAGCATATCATTAGAGGAACGCTATCTATGGTAGCCATCAGATCCTTGCAGCGGTAAATCTCCTTATCTGTTGGCACCAGCTCCTCTGTCTGTCCTACGATGCAGCATCCGACGTCTTCCATCATCTGCTCGATTTTATCTTTAGTGCAGTCCACTGTGAAGCCAGGGATGGATTCCAATTTGTCCAGAGTATATCCCTTCAATTGGAGAGCACGACCGGAGATCATAGGGACCTTGAGACCTAAAGCAGCAAGTGCAGGAGCCAAGACAAGACTCACTTTGTTGCCGACACCTCCTGTGCTGTTTTCATCTACCATCCGATGGCGCCACTTGGGTCTCCAGCAAAACACATGACCCGAGGAGGTCATATTTGCTGTTTCTTCCGAATTCACTTTCTTGGAGCTCTCATTGTAATTAGCCAGGGAAACATCAGTCATGATTGCCAAATTGTTCATTCTGGAGATCAGCGACGAGTTTTGTAACATGATATTGTCCACTTTAGAGCTCTTGTAGTCGTGATAAAACTTTTCTATATCCTTATAATCTAAATGGTTATAATGTCCAAATCTGCACATTGACTGTTCAGAAAAGAAATTCAGCGTGGCTACGTTGAAATTATCTGAGGGATTCACTTCTCTCTGATCGTAACTCTGAGGCTCAGTTTCATCCAGAAAGTTAGTCTTTGAAGTACTGTCTCTGCCTGAAGCTCCTTTACTAGCATCTCCTGTTACGCTTCTAAGCCATTCTTCGGAATTCTTCTTTCTTAAATCCCCACTTTCTATAAACGATTCGAGTGTGGTTATATGTTTCGGAAAAATCTCTCCGACTTCCCCAGTAACGTCGAATGGCACTTTGTTTCTATGATGAATGGACGCCTCTTCTTTACTCGGACCACTCTGCGAAACGTAAACTCTGTTTCGTTCCCCCTCATTACCACTCGTTACTCTGCCTTTGAGATAATTGTCCATGACACATTTTGCTGACGGCGAGGAATAGAATACCTTTCGTGTGGATCTCTCTTCAGATCGTGCCAGACTTGTATACCTAGGTATTTTGAAGTGCAAAGCGTACTGTATAGTCTCACAGCTCTCTGATCTGTGTGATTGTTCTTCACAGTTCCTAGACATGTCACCAGCGACATAGACATACTGCCATGCATCACCAGTAGTTGCGTGGTCAAAGGCATTATCTGCGCTATCTCTACGATTCTTGATTTCCAGTAGCAGATCCACATTTTTATATGCGTTGCCTTTCTCTTTTTCTTTTCCATGTTTACAATCTAACTTAACACTATCAAGATCATCTTTTTCACTGACAAATTCAACATTTAAACTATTGCATTGTCTACTGAGTTCGGTTTTATTATCCTTGAACTGATCAATAATCTTACCAACTTGAGGAGCCACTTCATCTCTCATCTCAGTATTTTGTGCGGCCATTTCGGCTTTCAAGTCACCTATTTTATCGCTTTGGGCAGCTAGATCACTTTTAATATCAGTCATCTGCGTAGCCATATCGGCTTTCATATCAGTCACCAGCGTAGCAATAACGGCTTTCCTATCAGTCATCAGCGTAGCAATAACGGCTTTCCTATCAGTCATCAGCGTAGCCATATCGGCTTTCATATCAGTCATCAGCGTAGTCATATCGGCTTTCATATCTTTCATATCAGTCGTCAGCGTAGTCATATCGGCTTTCATATCTTTCATAACAGTCATCTGCGTAGCCATATCGACTTTCAAGCTATTTATCAACTTTACTAATTCATCCATACTTCTAGTTAACGGCATTCAAAAAATTATCCCGCTTCTGACACCAAATGTTGCGGATTACAAAAATGGATAGCCGCTGAGCGTGAGTATTAAAAGCTATATTTCAAAACCAAATTCAATACAAGGTAAATTGTTACAAAGGAAATATGGATGAAGTATCTTATTAACAAATCAACTATTAACATGCACAAGTCATCAATCTTCACGTAGAGCACACAACATCAGCTCTGTGTATTTTACTAAATACTACCTTTTACTTGATTTACCAGGTCACCCGAAGATCTTCACTCGTAAACCAATTCTCGTCCTGTGCTAATAACTTTTCACACACTAGCCGAACAAAAAGACAGTCCGTGTAGACATTCGAAGTTAGCCATAAAAGTTCCCACTTTTATACTTCCGCGTATACACAACACATCAAGTTACTTCTTGATACTTAACGATAAAAGATCCCACTTTTATCCTTCCGCGTATACACAACACATCAAGTTACTTCTTGATACTTAACGCGCACTGTCTCAGAACAGCTCACCGTCCATTTTCGAACCTTCGACCGTTACAACACACAACGACCGTTACAATACAACGACCGTTAACGCTCCACTCTTCTTCTCCAAATTCTCCCAAAGTTCAATTCGTTGGCTGAAACTTTTTGCTTTCGGTTGCCAGATTCCTTCTGTCGTAACAATATCATTTAAAGTTTTTTTTTCCTTCTGCAAATTTTATTATACTGATCATATTTGTTTCGTATCGCGTTAAATTTGTATTTCGTTATACTATAATATATACATCTATATAATATATACATATCATATATATATATTATAAACATCCGTTAAAAGGGAAAACTTTCATTAACTGAATAATTCGTTGTTATAGAGCGTTTTTATAGAGTTGTTATGAGCTCTATAACAACGAATGGAAATTTGAAATAACAATGTTTGGAAATTCGAAATAACAATGTTTCGATAATACCTTAGGGGTATTATCTAAATTATGGTAATATAACAATGTTTCGATAATATCTTAGGGGGTTCATATTTTATATTTGATAAACAGATTTCTGCTTAAAAAAAATTAGCTGAACTTACAATCTCACGTTAATTGTCTGCTTTGAGTGTCCAAACGGTTCTGTTACATCTTCCAAAGTCGTTCACCAGTCGTAATGAAGTATGCACCAAATGAAAGCTTTTCACGTGGGAAGTGTCATAAGCTGCGAAAAATATCCCCATATTTCCTTTTGGTTATTTTTTTAAATTCAGTGATCCTTTCAAAAGCAGCCAAATAAAGTTCATGGCAAATAACATAACGCGATAAAGGAATATTGACGGAGAGATCAATATACCAAAGCATTAATTATAAGCAATACAGGGTGATTCGAAAAGGTCGAGTCAAACTGTGAGAACGTGTTATGCGTACAGCGATGAAAAGTTTCCTATGAACATTGAAACCAGTAACTCTTCCATTCCGAGTAATATAACATTTTGAGAGTGAAAGTAAGGAAGCCTGTCAAAAGGTAAATTTGCATATCTGACGTCAGAGTGCAAATCCAATTACACATAATCCATCTCCTCAACCATATATCTCTGCAGGTGTAAAATCTATTAATTCTCCCTTTCAAAGAAGAATAGATGGATTATCCAGGAATACTCTTTCTGCAACTTCCATGGATATAATAATAATAAATTCCACGTTTATTGTGGTATATGATATGACCTATTGCTGTCTATTACTTATTTCAGTAAAATGTTTCGAAGATGTTCTTTTTTTTTTCAAGTGTACACTTCAAAATTAAACCAGAGTGAATTATGGCATGTTAAGTATACATATCATATTTATCTTTCTCTATTAATAAATTTGTTAATGAATATCGCATTTTTAAAAACAAAATTAGTGAGATAGTCATGATTAACTTTATTATACATCTGCAGATCATTTCCTAAAGATAATTTAATTTACATGCCAAATATATGAAAAGTTCAGTGGTAAACATTTGTGAATAACTTTCATTGGTCACAAAAAGAAATAAACTCGAGAGAGATCACGATTAAGTTACATACATTTGCCATTATTAATGAAAGTTGTATCAGCAACAGTTAGAAAAAAGTTTTTTTCTTCACCACAAAAATTAACAAAAATCAAAAACAAGCAAAAGGTTTGAAGGGTATGGTAAAAACTTTTGATTGACAGGTTTACCATTTTAATTCATAATTTGATAACTTTCAATTAGTATAGGGCGAACAGATGTCCCAGTTTTGAATCTATAGTCCCAATGCCCAAAAAGATCATTGGCGTGATCATTTTTCTTGCTTTCTTTCAAAAGTGAAAAGTTTGTCTTACTGAGGGCGTTCAAACAGTTCTTGGCACGTGTCTACAGATTTGCACTGGTTCCTCCCACGTCAATGAGCTACGACTTGTTTGAGAGCTTGTCTAAGTCATTACGTGTTAAAAACAAATACCTTATGATCATTTCTGTCTTAACTGGAGGAACGTCAAATTCGGTCTGCGAAATATGTCCGTTGTTGCTATGGAGCTTACTAAGGACAAAGGTTTTACGTTTAAACAAAGATGCAGCTTGGGGACGACATAAAAATATTCGTGACGTTTATCATACGTATATGGGAATCAGCCTGTTCATGTGCCACTGTTACAAGGTGGATGTCCAAATTCAGAAAAGGACGGCAGAGTTTCGAAGACCCGTCTCGTGCAGGAAGACCGAAGAAGTGGTGAATGAATCATCACTGCTCTTCATTAACTCATTAAGGAAAACCCGCACATCACCCTTTAGATGTCAATGTGTCGATTGCTAGTGTGGAAACAATTATTCCTGAATATTCAAAGTTCCGAAAGAAGAGCAAAAAATATAAATTAAAAAATTAAAAAAAAAAACCTATCAAGATATATAAGCATATCGATGGTGCAATCGGTCAATGAGTTCGTATTCACTTCAAAGGAAGATAGGGCGCCGGCAATGTTGCATAGGTAAATAGCGTCTTATCTTCCTTTGAAGTGAATAGGAACTCAATAACCGATTGCATCATCGATATGCTTTATATTTATTTTCTGCTTTTTAGAGCCTTATAGGAAAATAGGTATTTTTTAAATTTTGTAATATTTTTTGTTGTCAATAAAAACACCCACCTTCAGAAACTTTGATATACGACTCATAAGCATCGAGAACACCCCCCCCCCCCTCGTTTGGAGTCACGTTTAAGGTAGACCACGATATTAGAGACATCACAAACTTTAATTTGAGATACAACTCGTTAAAGTCGACCCCCGCCAAAAATCCCTCCCCCACATTTTATCAGGGAGAAATAGGGGAGACGAAATTCGAAATATTTAACGACTGTCATTACACGAGCTTTCATTTGACACTTAACTCATAAATGTTGGCCTTCGCGTTCGGAAAATATAACAGAACGACTTCCACATCTCCCTTCTTTTGGTGGGGAAGAGAGAATAGAGGTTCAATTTTTATAGCGTACGACACTCCCCGCGTCACAAGCTTTCATTTGAAACATAACTCGCTAATTTCCGAACTCGCATTCAGGAGATATATGGGAACAATCTTTTCCACATTGTCCTCCTTTACAGGGGGAAAAAAGCACGGGCGATCAATGTTTCGTAGCCTAGGACATTCCCCGTGACAGAAGCGTTCATTCGATGTATTGCGTATTACTTTCGGCCTTCGCGTTCTGGGGATACAGCTTAAAAATAATTTTCGTATTTCCCTTTTTTTAGTGGGGGGGGGGGGGAAACACAAGGACGGTCAATTTTTCGTAGCCTATGATACTCCTCGCGTCACAAGCTTTCATTCGGCACGTAAATCATGTTTCTTCTGTTCGAAAGATATGGTGGAACAACATTTTTTCAAATCCACAAACCGACAAATATCAAATACAGAACCAATAGGAAGATAGGTAAAAAGGGCTAGAGTTGATTCACTCAGAGAGATGCTGGCAATCGCTGAACCTAATGGCCACAAACGATTAACAGACATTGTCACAGGTGATGAAACATAGTTTTATTACCATAAAACTCCTAGAAAGATCGACAAATATATTTATGTTGTGAAAGATGAAACTCGTCCCCAAATCCTCCGACAAGACTTCCGCTCAAGAGGATTTTCAGTTTTTCTCAATTCACAACCAATGGACACCTTACCTGAAAAAATTTTTATAAATGGCCAATACTACACCAACACTGTTTTGCTAAAAATGGTAAAGGAGATGAAGGAGCAGAGTCCAACAACAGCAATGCCAAGGGTTCTCCTTCTTCATGACAATGACAGTGCTCACAAAACCCGGAAAGTTTATGGCCCATCTGGAGGGGGAAATAAATCAAACAGCTATCCCATCATGCATATGCAACCGATCTTGTAGCATGCGATTTTTGTTTTGCAGATGCATGTCAAGAACTTTTTTCAACGCCCCTCGTATAAACGGGGAACCAGATTGAGAGAGCAGTATCTTCTAAAAGACTTTTCATGAAAATAAAATGACAAATTAATCAATTTTCAGTCTGAATTGTCTAATCACATAGAATGACATTTACGTCTAGAGGCGCGTATCCAGATTTTGGGTGTGTTAAAGGTTTTCCTTCAATATAGCTTTATTAAAAGCCTTGACATGCCATACAGAGTAGCATGATGAAAACATTTCTGTTGTTGGGTGGGAGGCACTCGAAACAATTTATGAAGAAGAAAATAGTTCTCTTCTTTTAACAGCAAGAGGTAGTTGGCCTTCTAAAGAATAATTCTCCCTGCGCTGGTCCAAAAGAAAACCAAACTATCATTGACCGCTGATTGGTGTCTCATATCATGTTTATTTCTTGTGGTTGAAGAGGGAAAAAATCTTCATTTTCTTTACCCTGATTAACTATAATTGCTTCGGCATCTTTCTATACAATTTCAGTTATCCACCTTTTCCAAACCCTTGAATCGCACCTATTAACAGTTTTATCCTTTTTCAATTTCGATTCTTCAAAGATTTAGGGGAAGGTGTTTAGCACTCAACGCCCCTCCCCTAAATATGCACTTGAGAGCTAATATCTACATCGATTAAGGTTCGTTTACCTTTCAGTTAATTATCGAAGCGAGAATATAGAACAGGTGTTCAAATTCATTTAATTTAATTCGAAAATCAAACCTGGTCAAAACACAACTAATGACTAATATATTTAATTACATTAAATGTATACGCATAGGTTTAATTGATATGTTCATTTGAATTTTGAATGATTTTTTCCCAGATGGGACGGCTCGTAAATTAAACAGCTTTGTTAAAATTTTGAATAAACCACAAGCAGCACTGAAACATCGATACATAGATGAATTAATTAGAACTTTTTTACTTTTTATAAGGTTACATATTTGCAAAGAATATTTAAGGGGTTTTTGAGTTTGAAAACTGATTTCTAATTAACCTAACATAGGTTATTTCCTATTAACATAACATAGGTCGGTTCTAATTAAAACGTTCTCTGACTGCATCACAAATTTTGTAATAACTTTTAAAACATTTCATCAAATGACAAACTGTAACAAAATGTCAATAGAAAATTCGTACAGAAATCGATGATGATATTTTGTGCATAAGTATCACATATCTCTTTCTCATATACGAAAGCAATAAAATACGAAACTAAATTTTTCACTTCTTGCCAAATTATTATCATTAACTGTTAATAAGTAATAAAATAGCAAAATCAGCTAAATAAACAGTGACCGCAATAGATTAATACAATAGCTTTAAAAATGCTTCTTTTCATGTTGATTTAAATGACTGTTACTTACAAATGTTTTTTCGCAGTGTTTACACATGAATGGCTTTTGCAGTAAGTGTAATCGTTTATGACTAGACAAATGGCCCCACTGTTTGAAAGACTTACTACAAAGATCACAAGGAAATGGTCGTTCACCTGTGTGGATACGGAGATGCACCTCGAGTTGAATCTTCTGTTTGAAACTCTTTTCACAATGAGAACACTTGTGAGGACGATCTCCAGAGTGGATGACCATATGATGTTTGATGTTCGATGATTTATCAGTAGAATAAGGACATAATGCGCAAGGATATCTCCTACCTTTTCCTTCCCCTCGATGACTCCTCTTGTGTTTGGTGAGGAATTGTAATGATGTAAACCTGCACTGGCAGATGTCACACTGATAAACACACTGTCCTGTGATAGAGAGTAGGAATAAATATCTGAATTTAGTACTTATTTAACAATTCATGCTATTACGTAAAAGCATTTAACTCTGAAAAATATTATATACATCGTATTAGAAATAATGGGTTACATTGCATTACAAAAAATAATTTACTAAGATTTATTATTTTTTTTATTTTTGTATTATTGCTGATGGAGTATTATATTTAATATTATATTCATTTCTGACTATATACGAAAATTGACTGTAATAATATAAAACTTTCCCTCTTTACGTGACGCCATTGAAGTAGTTGTCATCGTCTTAACCTTCGAAGTAGCCTTGACATGGAGAAAAATGCGAAACGGAGTCGCGCTTTGTCGCCACAAATGATGTTCATCACAAATGTTTGTCCGTTTCGCATTTTATAACGAAATAAAATGCACATTAATTTAAATACGGGCGAACGGTCACGTGTGACCTCATCTGTGCAATAATTGGCAGTTCCACCGTGGTCCGCGGTTACTTGACCTTACGGTCCCGAATATGGTGGGGCGGTTCCACTTAGTTTTAACTATTTTGGGATAACACATAGGGCTACTAGCTGCCGTGGGTCAGGAGTGATCCCTCGAAAAGTGTTAGAAATATATGAGGGTGTTGCCGTCGCCTACCTAGTAGTGAGTAGTAGTTGAGAAAAAGTATAAATGAAATAATAAAGGGACATATGTTTGGCGGAATTTAATTGCGACTGGAGTGGTGGGAAGCTGTGAAGGAACTGATCGATGGGAAGAGATATCAATATTTGTCGCGTCAGACTTTTGGCGTGGGTTAAACTAATTAAAAATATTGATTTTGAAAAACAACCGTTTATCCTTCTTCACCATGTCTTCTATAGTTAGCGAGGCATAATCTATGAATTACTTCAAGAAACTGCTATTACATTTCCTCGTGAAATCGGATACACATAGCAGCCACAGTATTATTAACATTAATTTTAAAGATAACAACTGCCATGTTAGATGGATATTTACCTTTGGTGTAAAGTTCAACAAAAATAAAACATTAACTGAATTGTGGAATCCCCTCGAAAATAAAATCCTTCAGTTAGAAAGATTATTTCTGTTATTTGTGTAGAGAAAACACATTCTTCCCTTTAAAGAGAAACTGCCACTGAATTTTGACAGTATAACACCAAATTAATATCTGTTTATGTAATGAAATTGAAAAAATTTTCTTTCAATATGTACGGAAAAATAACGGGAAGATTTTAAAAATAGGCATTAATAAATATCGCATATTATGTTTTCCTTCACTATAAACTAATTGTTTTATACATAACATAAAAATGAAATTTTCATCTGGACACCATAAATGAGAAAATATAGTAAAAGAAACGATAGATTTTAAAATGTTTAATCATCGAAAGAAGAAAAGTACGTCCTTATGTTCTTTGTTTCATTATTTTAATATATTTGTAATTTTTCATTATTTAATATGTAAAAAAAAAAGGTCTCATAAAAGAGAATTAGTGGCTTAGGTTATATCATGCATTTAGAACCGCAAAAAACTGTTGTGCGGGATAATGCCAGATAAAACAAAGAATAAGCAAACAAAAAAACACAAAAACAAACTGATGATACTTCGCAGTATTCTATCAATCGTATCTTTCTCAAAGTGTCAAGCAAATGAAATCAGAAATTGATAAATAGAATTCAAAGATTATCATCGATATGGATCTTAAAATGCAGAGTTACATAATATATGAACACAATCATTTTAAAAATGTTTCTTTTCATATCGATTTAAGTCATCCTTTTGCACAAATGACTTCTCAGAGTTTGCACAAGAATGGCTCTTGCAGTAAGTGGATTTCTTCGTTTAGATAGATTGTCGGGCTTTACGTAGGACTTGCTACAGAGATCACAAGGAAATGGTCGTTCTTCTGTGTGGATACGAAGATGCACTTAAAGATTAATCTTTCTTTTCAAACTCTTGTTTCAGTGGAATACTTGTGAGGAACGGTATGCGGAGTGGGTTAGCATATGATCCTTCATGTTGGAAGATCTATTGGTAGAGTGCGGACATAATGGACAAGGGAATTTCCGGCCTTTTCCTTCCCCTCGATGCCTCTTCTTGTGTTTGGTGAGGTATTGTAATGATGTAAACCAGCAATGGCAGATGTCGCACTCATAAACACGTCCTCCTGATTTAGGAAATAAATAAATAATACATTATTCTTTGAATTGAATAACTAAAGTACTGAATTATATTCAATAGCGTTTGCAGTTGACTCATGACATATTACTACGAATTCAGACTGAACTTAATATGAAATTCAGTATATGAAAATTATACATAAATAGTAATTTTTTAATAATTACACATGCAATAATATATTTATACCATAAATTCGAGTCAAAGTTCATATGAGAAAATCCCGATTTTTTAAAGCAAATAATAGCATAAAATTAGACATTTTTATCTCTTGCAACTAAGAAAACTTTTACATACTAAATAAAATGAATTTTCTACTTATATATTTCAATTAAGATTTCTTCGTTTTACGTATAATACCGCAATTCAGTTAACATATTTATATACAGGTGCTGAAGAGAAAAATGGAAACAGTTCCATGTTATCTCAATAGAAAATCACATTGATAGCTCAATAACTTCTTCAATATGGTTTTTAATTAACTCAACAAATCTATCTAATTATCAATTTTAAACAATAGTTGTTCAGTATTCAAAGTTATTTGTGAACACTGGAATATTTAAAAGACTATAACATTTACTCCAAAATTTAGTTAAAATATTAACACAGGTTAATATATCAATTTCTTTAGAGTCAACTATGATATCTGATCGCTTAACTATTTAAATTTTGTGCTAAATATTCTCTATGTACTGAACAAATAACGTCTAAAACCTATATTCAAATAGATTTGATTGAGATCTTTATCTTCACATATTTTTCATTAAAATAATATTGAAGAAGTTACTGAGCTCTGAAAGAGTTTTTCTGTTGAGATAATCTGGAACTGTTTCCATTTTCTGTCCAGTACTTGCGTATATTGAATGTTATATTATCTCTTCTTCACCTTATGAATTGATTACTGCTATTTGGCACATCTAAAGAAAGAATAAACAATAAAATGTGTTAGTAAAATCATACAAGGTGTTGAATTTCTACGTTCATTATACTTTAGGTTCTATGATATTTGTTTCCATAAATAACTAAATTCGAGTTCAGAAAAATGTACTGCTATAAAATCTGCATATATACAGCTTCTGCAGAATTTAGCTTCTTCTGTCTTCGAAAAAATTATTTCTTTGGTCAAGCTAAAACTGCCAATGTTTTAAATAAGTGATTCACTTCCTTCGAAAAGCTGCTTTCTTCATAAGATCACTTGAAGGCCTTTTCTACTGAGGAAACCAGTTTTAACTTAGATCAAACGCAGACCAAATACGATAAGTTTCGAATCAACTGTAACTTCTTCATGACGCTATTACTTATGTTCTGTTGGCACAGTTCCTGCAGGTATACTTCTGTAATTCTCATTAGCAAAGTTAAAGTTTCAATCTGAAAAGGAATAGAAAAAAAAATATTACTCTTCTGTTAAATAAGATACCTTAAAGACTTCAAAATAATTTCATTGTGAGACCCAACAATAAAACCATCAATGAAAAATTTAGCCTCTTTAAATAAATTAATCTTAAATTGGATATGGTGGGTATAATACTTTCTATGTATCTACTACATTACATTTATGCACTAACTTCGGATAGGCATGCAGAGTAAATCATGAATGGGTGCATGTAATGTAAATAAGGAGACAGACTAACACCTTAATAATTTTTCTTAGCTTATTACGAAATATTATTATTATTACGAAGTAATATAATTGAACATAAATTAAAATCTCAATCGACGCTATCTGAATCTCTGTTTTGAATCATATACTCTAAATTCTTCTGCTGCCATTTTCAAAACCAGTCCCTGTTCCTCCATCATAATCTCAAAACCAAAATATATATAAATTCGAGACCACCATTTGGCCAAGAATGATTTTAACAAAGAAAAATTAAAAAATATATATATCAAATAAAACAAAAACAGAGAATATTACAAGCAAGTAGTTCTTTCCAAGCAAATTTTATTTCAGTTGATTATTTTGACTGTGAGACTTTTATCAAGTACGGCTCCATAGCGCATTTTTAAATTTTTTTGTATGTTTACTTTTGTTTATGGTTTTACCGAATGATTACCTTTATTTTGAGAATGAAAATAGCTTTAGGAAGGGGCTATTTGACAGTGGGAGAATATATTTTATAAATCAGATATGTAAATAATGTGATAAATTTGCAAAATTTGGTAAACTTCAGTTTCTCTAAAACCATGGCACCGGTATTCAAACTGAATTCCTATAAAGCATTCCATCACAAAGTTATCACCGACTATTTATTTTATATCACTTCATATCAATTACTGCAAATAAATCCATTTCTTACTTTATATATCACATTTATCAAATACGTTTTCCTACGATAAAATAGTCCCTTTGAAAAAGAGTTTAATTCCGTAACAGCATTAAAGATAAACAAATCTTAAGACTAAAAATCAAAAACAACGCAAAATCATAAATTCTCTGTCTTAATGTATTTAAAAAAAAACACTACTAAATACCAAATCAAATAAAATTCACTTCCGGCTAACATCTCATTTTGTTCATACGCCACAATGTGGTTTTAATATATCCATGCGAAACTACCGATTCACAACTCCATAGACTTAACATTAAGGAAACCGTAGAATGCTGCGATAAAGTGCATTTTATAAAATGTTTTTAATTTTATTATTATCCATAATTACGAAAAGACTTCTACGTTTACCTTTTAAAAACATCCCTGCTTATGATTTTTCCGACGTCTCCCTAGGGGTAGGGGTGGCTCGGTCGGTAGCGCGCCAGGCTCGTTATCTGCAGTTCCCAGGTTCGAATTCCTTAACGGAGGCTACATACTGTCTGCCAACAACTGTTCAGTGAGTACCCTCCCGTTATCCTTCTCTGACCCTCAGGATCCTTGTGACCTGTCTATTCAGCCCACTGTGTGCAAATGTTTATGCAAAGTGCCACTCAGAAATAAAACAACCTAACTCCGACTTCCTCCAACCCTTTAAGAATTCCCAGTCCGCTCTGCTAAATAATTAATTTGAATAATATCCGTCCACTATATAAATTATGGCACGCAGGATTATTATTACAAAGATTAATTTTTTGTTTAATACATGGGTTCTCAAAATTTTCGATATTGCGACCCACTTCAGTAGTATATAAATTAATATAGATCCACACACGTCCCTATATAATGTCATACATACACAACTCGTTGGTTTAATACTTCATTATGCATTCGGGATCCACGTTTCAAGAACCCCTGCTTTAATGCAGTTAATGAAGATATATTAAAAGCTCCGAGAACCAGTCATAGACTCAATAATCAGTGTATTTCTTTGGTAAATAAAACTTAATAGATATATAACATTATCACTATTTAAATAAAAATATCATACCGTTCAACGAAAATAACCAAATCTGTAACAAATTGTATTTTAAAATGAGAGCTTAATAAATAATTCGATAAATCATTTTAAGATCGTCAGACACTAGATGATACAATAACAAGTCGTAAAATACTTACCAATGAAGTTACTTGTATCTTACAATTTGAATTAGAAGCAAATATTGGCCAAAGAATAAAGAAAATGCTAAGGTTTTACCTGAAACAAAGTTAATGTATAAAAGTATGACTTTTTCCACTACTACTGCCACTGATTGCTAATGGCGATGTAACTTTGTTGCCAGATATTTTTTCTAACTTTTAAACAAAATATTGTAGGAAAATAAAGGGTTGCTCAGAGCGTAGCCTTCAAAGGTAATTTAGCACACAAAGTCAGAAAAAACTTTAAATTTCATTACTTTTTTATGTAAGTCAGCTAGTGTTTAAAATTACACTACGAAATACGATGCCACTAAAGTATGATTTACTGTCGTGTATATTACTAGTTCACCGTATATTCTAAAATTAAGAAAGGGAAGCAGATTCATGTTTGGGATGAAAAGGTATTAGATGCATGCAACTTAGAAAAGAATGGAGAATGCTATGTTACTAATCACACAGAACTGAGGTCACTAGTCTTAGTGACACGCCCCCTTCTAGTCCCAACAGCCATTGCTTGCAGGTTGTGGCGCTTGTGTGCATTTATTTCTCAGTAACTCTAGAAAGGTTGATGATATTAATATACTCTCGAAAGGTTGATCATCTTAATATTTCGTATACTCATTCTTCAGATAAAAGTACGTGTCAAATTCGAATTTAAAATAGATCCTATAATCATAACAAAAATTGCAGCGTTAAAGTTTGAACACAATGCAAAATTCATAATAAAATTTATTAAACTCTAAATACTAAACCACTACAGATATTTGAAAACAGTTTTTTGTATCATCTAATTCGTTCTTTTCTGATCATTTCATTCATGTATAGCACGGAAAAGTTTTTTCAAATACGCAATTTAACACCATCCAAAACTTCCTGTTTGGACTGCATATACGTTTGAAGTACTTCAAATTTTCCCTTGTTTGCACGGTGAGTTTTATAGTTTTTTTCAATGGTAAGGGATCGCAGATAAAGTAATATTTTTTCATTGTGGTGAAATGGAATAAATTTCTATTCCCTTAAGCAAGTTTTTTAGACACATTTTATGAATTGTAGCTTTGTATTAAAGAGAGAAATACTCTTCAAAATGAAAAGAGTCCTATAACTACTAATTGAAGAAGGAATAAAATTTTATTCTAGCATTTGTAAATCGCAAACATTTTAACTTAGAAATAAATTTATAGCCTCTTCGCAAAAAAACAACAACATTTGATTCCCATACCTCAACTCGCCACTCCTATGTTTGCACAGAGCCATGTCTCAGAAATAAATGTTTTGAAAAGTTCAGTTATCGAGCCACATTACTCTGAGGAGAGGATTCTTTTATTATACTCCTACTGTGTGTACAAAATATATTCACGATGGACTGAATTGAAGAACTTCTATTTTTACATCGGATCTCACACTTCCTTCATGTCTCGCAAGAGAGTTCATTATACTGACGGACGCCTGAAGAAAATATTTTCAAACATTAATTTTACACTCTGTGAAGTAAAAAGTCATGCGAAATAGACCAAGAAATAAACATTATTCCAAACTGGGGATCACAGGATTTACTCTGAATACTCTTCGAAAACGTTTTTCCAATTTCGTGAACCACAAGGTTTTGCAATTTGATTAATGCCATCAGCAATTTCATTATCGATCCTGTTTACAAAGCATCAGTTTTTATTGACGGACGACGCTACAAGACAAATCATGAAAAAATATTTTGAAATATTATTTTTTTCCCATGTTGGGAATTACACTGTTTGCTCTGAATAAATACGGGCGTAATTTATTTGGGAAAAACTATATCTCGGGGATAAACATTTTTTAATACTATGAACCATAAAGCCCTTCCAACAATTTATTCGAATTCCTAGGAAAAAGGAAGATTCACAACTTCAATAAAAGGGAGCCAGGAATCCTGTTTGAAATATATCAGAAATTATTTTTTTTTTGAAGTGTGGCCTACTGATCTGGACAACTATGGCTACTTTTCATTTTTTTCTACCCTGCTGAGGAGTGGTCAACCACACAGGGTCCTGGTGCTGACCATATAAACCTACTGGACTGAACAGATATATGGCTCTGAGCTTGATTATGGATCCTGATTTTGCTGCACTGGTGGGCTTCTGTGAAGGGAAAATTTTCCGCTGTGTTTTCTGTTTGTTTGTGGGTTGACAGCCCCAAGTGAATAGATTCACAGGATATGTTTATCAGCTGGTGGATAATCCTGAGCAGAAGTCATCGCAGGCACCTGAACTCTTTGCTTCTATTGGCATCGTCAAATTCTACATTGGAGGAAGTCTTCCAGTGTAGATGGCTTCAGCCTTTAGTAGCGGGGGAACGGGTCTTTGCCCCATGTCTGCGATTAGGGGACTGTTTGATATTTGTGGCATTCCCTCTCTCAATAAACATAATTTCTTTAAACATCCCACTAACCATTTTCTCTCCATAGGTAGTTGGAATGTGAGGACTCTGCACAGAGCTTTTTCTCTTGATGTCCTCACACAAGAATTCCACCGTTATAATTTAGATATTCTCAGCTTGCAAGAGACCAGATGGACAGATAAAGGTCAGATTCTTAAAAATAATCTTAAATTTCTCTTTTCAGGGAGGGACGACAATAAGCATCACCAAGGCATGGGTCTGCTTCTCAGCAGACACGCTAGCGATGCTCTTCTAGGATATGAGTGCATTAACGAAAGGTTTCTTACAGCAAAATTTCAGACAAACGTTAAAAACTTGAATATTATCTGCTGTTATGCCCCCACTGAGGATGCCGATCAGGATGAGAAGGATAGGTTTTATGAACAACTTCAGGATATTTTGAATTCTGTCAAGAAAGGACATATTACCCTTGTTCTTGGTGACTTCAATGCCAAAGTTGGTACTGACTCTGACCTTTGGGGAGGAGAAATAGGCCCTTTTGGTATTGGTAGCTGCAATGGCAATGGGCTACGTCTCCTACAGGTAAGTAAACTCAATGGATTCAGAATAACTAACACTTATTACAAACACCGCGACATACATAAGTATACATGGGTTTCACCTGATGGGCTGCATAAGAATATGATTGATTACATATTAATTAACAGCAAATGGGCTAGTTCTGTTAGGAATACCAGGGCATATAGGGGAGCTGAAATTGGATCTGACCATTACCTTGTTAAAAGTATGTTGCAACTTAAACTTAAAAAGTGTTGTGCTAGGGTTAAAAAATTTACTTTTAATACTGAAGCTCTGAAAGACCCAGTTATAGACAAAGCTTACCATGATAGGTTACTTAGTCATTATGACAGTCATGGTTTGCTTACTACTGAAGTTGAGGAAGAATGGGATCATTTTAAACAGGCTTTTTTGGATACTAACAGTACCCTTTTAGGAACAAAGGAGCAGAAGAGGCAAAATTATCTGAGTGATAAGGCACTTGAGCTTATTTCTGAAAGAAAGAACTGCAGGAATGCCCTTAGTCAATACCCTACTAGTCCTAATAGAAAGCATTACAGAGACCTTAATAAACTTGTAAAGGATCAGTTAGCTGCTGATAAGAATCTTTGGCTTGATGGTTTGGCTGACAAAGCCGAGGAAGCAGTTGACAGCACAACAGCAGAGAGCTGTACCAGATAATTTATGTTTTGTGTGGTAGAAAACGGACAGACATACAAGGATTGAAGGAAAAACAAGGTAAGGTTATAGAAGGGGAGGATTCTGTCATGGCTAGGTGGGCTGAGCATTTCAGTGATGTTCTAAACAATGTAGTTAGTTCTACTCCCATTGTTTGCAATGATGATAGATGCATTGGTGGCTTTAATGTTGGCCCTATAACACAATCTGTAGTTATTTTGGCTGTTTCTAAACTGAAACTTCATAAATCCCCAGGGGTAGATGAAATTACTACGGAAATGCTTAGAGCTGGGAATGTTTCAGTTACGACTTGGATGACTGAAATTCTGAATATGTTTTATGATAAAGGCATGGTTCCTAAGGATTTTACCAGAGCTATTGTTATCCCTATTTTCAAAAAAGGTGATCGCAGTTCTTGTGATAACTATAGGGGTATCAGCCTACTCTCTGTTCCAGGTAAAGTTCTTTCCATGATTGTGCTTAATAGAATTAAGAATCTGGTTGACAGTGAATTGCGTGATGAGCAATGTGGATTCAGAAGTGGTAGGGGATGTGTGGATCAGATATTTTCACTTAGGTAGATTCTTGAGAAATGTTTAGAATTTCAGAAACCTTTGGTTGCTAGCTTTGTTGATTTCAAAAAGGCTTTCGACTCTGTTGATAGTCATAATTTGTGGTTGATTGTGAGATCATATAGTATACCAGACAAGTTAGTTAACATTATGAAAGCTCTCTATAATAAGACTGAGTCGTGTGTGAGAGTTGGTAAGGCTTGTAGCAATTGGTTTAGCATTACTTCTGGTGTTCGACAAGGGTGCATTTTGTCTCCTTTTCTCTTTAGCTTGGTTATTGATTATGTTATGCGAAATTCACTTCAAGGGAAAGATTTTGGCCTTAAATGGGCTGGAGATACGAAAGTTTCTGATTTAGATTATGCTGATGATTTAGCCCTTTTGGCAAATGATGTTCATGAGATGAACTCTTTCATTCGAGCTGTTGATGAGACTGGTAGTAGAGTAGGTTTGGTTATAAACAGAGAAAAAACTAGAGTGATGAAAATTGGTCAGGCAGGCTGTGATTCAGTTAATCTGAATGGTTGCAGTCTTGAGCAGGTGTCACAGTTTAATTATCTTGGAAGCTATGTAACAGATAATGGTGATGTGCGGCATGAGATTAACAGACAAATAGGGATTGCTGCCGGGACTTTTAGAACCTATGGAGAGTGTGGAGAAATCGGCGTATACACCTAAAGACTAATATTAGACTGTATAATAGTTTGGTTCTTTCTAGGGTTAGTTATGGTAGTGAAACTTGGACACTTTGCAAACAAGATAACAGGAAACTAGATGCTTTTGATTCCAGATGCTTACGCAGTATCTTGGGCATTAGGTGGTTCAACTTTGTAACTAATCATGAGATTAGGGAAAGGAGTTTGCAACCTCCTTTAAGCAGCATATTGTGCAGAGAGAGACTCCGTTGGTTTGGCCATGTTGCCCGTATGAATAATTATAGATTGGCGAATAGGGTTATGAACAGTGTGCCTAAAGACCTCAGAAAGAAGGGGAGACCTAGGATGCGGTGGGCAGACAATGTCAAACAGGACCTTGTTAGAATTGGTGTGCAGTGGCCAGATGCAGTAGATGTAGCTCAGGATAGACTTGCTTGGAGAACTAAATTGCACCGTCTGGTTGGACCTCCGTAGCCCATGGCTGCTTGAGGATGATGATGATGATGATGTTTCATGATGATCCAAGAATAATATTATGACATATACGTTTTAAATGTTAATCGTATCATGTTTTCTGAGAATTGCAGTGAAGTGATATCGTGCATAAAAACTTACAGTTTGGGGGTTCAATAATAGTATCGAAAATTTAAATACAGAAACTTGTTACGTTTGAAAAGGCGGTCAGCGATGTAGTATAACATAAAGTCTTGTGTTCATGTTATAAAGCTAAAGGGGATACAGAATTTTATGGGCTTTCATTTCTCTCTCCACTAACATGTGTTGGAACTGAGAACCTCTCCAAATTTGACTCAATGGACTCTTCAGCAAAGATATTTACCATATTGCATGCACAAAAGTCATCCCAGAAATATAATTAAAAAGAAATAATAAATACCCCCTCAAGCAGCTGCTTGAGGGGGTATTTATTATTTTTTTTCTTTCAGAGGTCTGACAGGAGCCTGTCAGTTTATATGCTACAGCAGGTTTCAGAGGATGGCAGGACCTCAGCAGGAAAACAACACACAAAACCATGCCTTACCCGGGACTCGAACCCAGGTCCCTTAGATCAGTAACCAAACGCGCTAACCACTCGACCATGGGAAGTACTTGAAAAAAAATAATTGTTGAAATATATCAGAAGGTGCAATGAAATGGATGATAGAATAAAACGAAAATGCGACGTCGAATATATCAAAATACCGTAGAATGGGATGTCGAATTATCATAAACAGAAATGATTGATAGAATTGCATCAATATTAAAATATACGTAAATGTGAAATAACTGCAAAATCACACAGCATACATTCGAATGGATGGCAAGATATCTTCAAAATGTATTAAGGTGGAAAACCAACTAAAGCATAAAACAATAACAGAAAGTACACCTAAAATGGACGATGGAATAACACCAAAACTGCGCAAGGTACATAGCAATGGGAGAAAGAATGCTTTCAAAATACCCTAGAATGATATGTATTAGACTGTATAATAGTTTGGTTCTTTCTAGGGTTAGTTATGGTAGTGAAAAGTGGACACTTTGTAAGAATTATCAATATTAAAATAAACAGTATAATAAAATAACCAAGTAACAGTAAAATGCATAAGAATGAGTGACATAATTGCTTCATTAATGAATATATGTACTGAAATGGGAAGTGGAATAACTAGAAAATATCGAAACGTACACTGCAGTGGGTGGCAGAATACCTAGAAAATCTCACAGAGTGCACCAAAATGTGAGTCGGAATAGTTTAAAAGTTCTTAAAATATGCCGAAATGGCGGTACCTTGAGTACAATATCCCCAAATATAAAATGATATGGGAACTTAAATAGGTGTAAAAAATACTCACTGAATTGTTTAAAAAACCCTAAAATATGCTGAAATAGTGGAATACAAAATTCCGTGATTAGAGTGAAATAGAATATGTTCAAAATATGTTGGAATAGACTCCAGAATCACTGTAAAATCTCACAGATTAAACCGGATGATCTGAAAACACCATAATAAGTTGAAATGGCGGTTGGGTGAATACAAATTTCATAACATAAAGTGAAATGGGAAACAGAACATCTGTAATATCCCAAAACTGAAATGAAAGAGCATTTCGGAAAATATGCTGTAATGTATATCAATATATCTTCAAAATATATCGGAATGGAGAATAAATTTTCGTAAAATCGTTAAAAATACATTGGAATGACTGACAAAATTGCTGAAAATGTTAAAATATTCAGAAATCAGTCGTAGAATTATTACAAAATTTCATTAAATACACTGAATTACGAAATAGAATAAATACAAAATCTCACAAAACATACCAGAATGGTTGAGAGAATTGTTTGAAAATAGCAAAAATATCCTACTAAAGACAAAGATTTTACATTTAAACAAGTATTCAGCTTTGCGTTGACGTGAAAAAAAGTTCATGACGATTTATCATAAGTATATGGGAACCATGCTGTTCATGTGGCACTATTACGGGATGGATACCCAAATACAGAAAAGGACGGCAGAGTTTCGAAGACCTGCCTCGCGCAGGAAGACCGAAGGAGGCCGTGAACGAATCATCGATGGTATTCATGAACTCATTAAGGAAAACCCACACATCACCATTTAGATGTCGATATATCGATTGGCAGTGTGAAAACGATTATTCATCAACGTTTAAAGTTCGGAAAGAACAACCGACAGTACATCAAAAAAAGGCTGGAATTGACTTGTGCAAGGTGATGCTGGCCGTCTTTGAACCTAATGGACACACACAGTTTACAGACATTGCCACAGGAGATGAGACGTGGTTTTATTACTATAAAACTCCTAGAAAGCTCAATAGCTATTTTTGGGTTGGGAAACATGAACCACGTCCCCAAATTCTGCTGCAACACTTTCACTCAAGGAAAAGGCTGTTCGCAAATTTTTTTAATTCCCAAGGAGTGGTAGCCGTGGAGTGGTTCTCACGAAGTGGTAACCTTACCTCAAAAATGATTATAAATGGTCAATAGTACAGCAACATTGTTTTGCCCAAAATGGATAAGGAAACGAAAGACCAGCGTCCAAAAACAATAATGACAACAATCCTACAACAGGAATAACAAATTCATGACATTGCCAATGCTGACAAAACAGGCAAGTTACGGCCTATGTGGAGAAGAAAAAAATCAAACAGCTACATCATCATGCATATTCACCTGATCTTGTACCATGTGATCTTTGTTCTGAAGATGCGTGTCAAGATCTTTTTCAACTCCCTCGTAAAAATGGGGAAGCAGATTTAGAGAACGGTATCTTCTAAAATTGGCTTTTTATGAAAAAAAACCCGACAAATTAATCAGTTGTTAGTAAGAATTGCCTAATTACAAAGAATGACATTTATGTCTAACAGGCGCATATCCCGATTTTGGGTGCGTTTTTCTTCCCAATGGCTTTATTAAAAGCCTTGACGTGCCACACAGAGTAGCATGATGAAAACATTTGTATTGATGGGTGGGAGGGATTATACATATGCACTCGAAACAATTTATGATGAAGAAAATTTTAACCGTAAAAGATAGTTGGCTTTCTCAAGAATCAATCTCTCTGCTCTGTTGCTGCATAAAACCAAAATCTCATTGCCCGCTTATTTTATGGGTTTTAGTTTTGGCTGCAGATTAAAAATAAAGAGGTAGAAAATCTTCGGTCTGACGAACTGTAATTGCTTTACCATCTTTTCACTCAATTTCAGTGAACACAGCGTTTTCCCAAACTCTTGAGCCGTGCCTATGAACAGTTTTATCATTTTGCAATTTCGGGCTTTGAAAGATATAAAATAAGGAGGATGCAAGGAAGCTTTATACCCCTTCCCCCTCTTAGATCGATATTAGATGTCAAAAGCGTTTGACATCTAATATCGATTTCCAATAACGTTTGGGGTAGAGGGTATTTCTGTCGGTAGCGCGACAGGATTGTAATGTGTAGTTCCCAGATTCGAGTTCCAGCTGGGCGATTTGTTTCCGGGAAACTACCCACCCTGCTCAGTCAGTAGGGTCATCGATGGACTTGGAAAGGCCGTCGTCCGTCGGGTGCAACGTTAAGTCGTGGCTCCTGCAAGAGGTTACCATCTGTCCCCCAACAGCCGTTCGAGTGTGACCCTTTCCCCAACATTCTTTGAGCCTTCGGGTTCCTTGTGACCTGGCCATTTAGCACATTGTGTTCAAAAAATGCCGCTCAGAAGTAAAACAACCCAACTGAAAAATGTCCATTTACCATTCAGTTAATTAGCGAAGCGAGATTATATAATAAAAATAATAAATTAATACCCCCTCAAGCAGCTGCTTGGCACAGAGGTCTGACAGGAGCCTGTCAGTTTATATACCATAGTAGAAGGTCTGAGAGGAAAAGTTAAAATTAATTAATCCGAAAAGTTAATCACAGCTGGTCAAAACAAAACTACTAGCTGTTATATTTAACTAGGTTAAATGTATAAGCAAAGGTTGAATTTGCTTTCACCCTGAATGATTTTTTTTTTCAGAAATGACGGCTTTTGAATACAAGAGTTTTGTTAAGAGCTTAAATAAACCACAAACACCACTTAAAAATTGATAGTTAGATGATTTAATCTGAATTTTTTACTTTTTTACGGTTACATTTTTGCAAATAAAATTTAAGAATTTTTTGAGCTTGAAACTGATTTCCAAATAAAATTTCATAGGTCATTTCCTACTAACATATAATATAAGTCATTTCCTATTAACAAAACATAGGTCATTTCCTATTAAAATAACATAGGTCATTTCTTATTAACATTAAAATAAACTATTAAAATGACACAGATCATTTCCTATTAACACAACATAAGTAGGTTCTAATTAAAACCATCTGATATCGGTTTTATAATCACATCACAAATTTTGTAATAACTCTTCAAAATCTCACCAAAACAAAAACTGTAGTAAAATATTAATATAGCAGAAAATTCGTACAGAAATTGATAATGGTATTTTGTGTACAAGTATCACATTTCTGTTTCTGATATATCAAAGCATTGAAATCTGAAAATAAATTTACGCAACTTTCAAAATTATAAACTGTTCATACTAATTAAGTACGGCTATCAGAAAACTAACAAATGACTGCAAATACATGAATATAACAGCTTTAAAAATGCTTCTTTTCATGTCGATTTAAATGACTTATAGTTACAAATGATTTTTTGCAAAAGGTCGGTTCTAATTAAAACGCCCTCTCAGTGCATCACATATTTTGTAATAACTCTTCAAAATCTAACAAAAGGAAAAAACTAAAACAAAATGTCAATATAACAGAAAATTCGTACAGAAATGAAAATTATATTTTGTGCACAAGTATTACATTTCTCTATCTGATATATCAAAGCAATGAAATATGAAACTCAATTTATCACTTCTTGCCAAATTATTAACATTAACTGTTAAGTAATTAAATAGCAAAATCAGCTAAATGAACAGTGACCGCAATAGATTAATACAATAGCTTTAAAAATGCTTCTTTTCATGTCGATTTAAATGACTGTTGGTTACAAATGTTTTTTCGCAGTGTTTACACATGAATGGCTTTTGCAGTAAGTGGAATCGTCTATGATTTGATAGATTGTCCTGCCTTATGAAAGACTTGCTACAGAGATCACAAGGAAATGGTCGTTCTCCTGTATGGATACGAAGATGCCCTTTAAGATGTTTCTTCAGTTTAAAATTCTTTTCACGATGAGAGCACTTGTGAGGACGATCTCCAGAGTGGGTGAGCATGTGATCCTTCATGTTGGTTGAGTAGTCTGTAGAGTATGGACATAATGAACAAAGATATCTCCTGCCTTTTCCTTCCCCTCGATGCTTCTTCTTGTGTTTGTTGAGGAATTTTAATGATGTAAACCTGCACTGGCAGTTGTCACACTGGTAAACTCTTTGTCCTATGTTACAGAAGAGGAATAAATATCTCAGTTTAGTACTTACTTAACAATTCATGCTATTAGGTAAAATCTTTAAACTATGAAAAATATTATAGCCATCGTATTAGAAATAATGGGTTACATTGTATTGTAAAAACAGTTTACTAACATTAGCTATAACTAGTAATAAAAAAGCTGCAACGGCGATATAAATTAATAAAAATAGATATTTGGACCAGAAAATCAATTTTAATTACCCAAGAAAACAATCAAATATCGGAGGGGGCTCATAATCTCCATCGCATTATTGATGGGGGTGCTAGTAACAGGAACGGAGGTGAAAAAAAAAAGTAAACGTACAGAGGCACCGACAGGAAAATGGAAACAGTTCCGTGTGATCTCAATTTGAAAATATGATTCAGAGCTCAATAACTTCTTCAATGCGATTTTTAAGAAAAATAAATGTCTTAGAAAAGATTTGATTGAGAGCTTTATCTAAATCTCGATTTTAAACCATGTTTGTTGATTACAGAAAGAGTTATGAAAACTGGACTATTTAACAGGATACAAAAAAATGATCCTAAAATTTAATTAAAAAATAAAACTGGTTAAGATATCAAAGATCATAGTTGACTCTGCTACAGTGTTTGCTTTAATATTTTGATTAAATTTTAGGGTTAATTTTTTGTAGCGTGTTAAACATTTCAGCGTTCATAACCCTTTTCAATACTGAACAAGTTTTGTTTAAAATAAATATTTAGATAGATTTGATTTGGATCTTTATAGTTATACGTATTTTTCACTAAAATCATATTAAAGAAGTTATTAAGTTCTGAATGTGATTTCCTATTGAGATAACATGAAATTCTTTCCATTTTTTTTATCTAGTACCTTTATGTAGATATGACGCGAATTTTCAGGGAATTTGTTAAAAACCACTAAAACATAAGGAAAAAAAATTGTACCAGAACAGCTTTTCAATTATTACTTGCCCCCCCCCCTCAATTGTAATAGTTATATATTTTAAACTATTAATACATAAGCAGAATTAAGGAAATAACAAACGGTAGTAATATATTAAAAGATCACATTTAAAAATCCTCTGTTTCATGTCGATTAAACTTCTCCATAAAGCTATAATGCCAACGTTTACATACAAACACAATTTTCCTATCTCCATCTCACACACAAAGAAAAGGAATCTTTTAGTTATCGAACAACTGCTTTATATCGTTTTTGTTCATTAGAAACTGAATTAATAATAAAGATGACTTTCAAATTAGAAACACCATAAATCAGAAAACATTTTTGAAATACATAAAAGGTTTTGTCTTAAAACTAAAATACCGAAAATGGAGAAAAATCCATGTTTCATTTCTGCTTTATTAAAAATATCATTTTTTAAAATATATCATTAAGTAAAACGAACTCATAAAAGGCAAATTACGGAGATGAAATGCCTAATCCTAAGCTACAGGTTCATTAAGAAAAAGAGGTGAAACATATATTTAAAATATAGCAAAGAGAGCATGTAACAATACTGACAATACTTGGCAGGTTTATATCACACTTAATTTCGTAAACAAGAAAGAATGCAATTCATAACAGAATAATAAACGGAATTGCATCCTTATTATCCGAAAGATATTACAGTTTCGAAAATTTCTCAAATTTAATAATAGAATTACAAAAACCTTTTTTTATATAGAAAAAACCAATTTAAAAGTGCTTCTTTTCATGTCGATTTAAATCAGTCTTCTGCACAAATGACATATCACAGTGTCTGCACAAGAATGACTTTTGTCGCAAATGAATTCGTCTGTGTGTTGACAGATTTTCATTCTGTTTGAAAGACTTGCTACAGAGATCGCAAGGAAATGGTCGTTCTCCTGTGTGGATACGAAAACAATTTCGTTGTGGATACGATGTGTGGATACGAAGATGCACTTCAAGATGGATATTGAGCTTAAAACACTTTCAGCAGTGGCAACACTTATGAGGACGATCTCCAGAGTGCGTGAGCATGTGACGTTTGATGTTGGATGATTGATCTGTCGGTAGAGTAAGGACATAAAGAACAAGAGAATCTCCGGCCTTTTCTTTCCCCTCGATGCTTCTTCTTGTGTTTGGTGAGGAATTGTAATGATGTAAACTGGTAATGGCAGACTTCCACCTGTTTTAGGAAATAAATAAATAATACATTATTCTTTGAAGTGAATAACTAAAGTACTGAATTACATTCAACAGCATTTCCAGATTTATTTATGACATTAAACTATGGAATGAGAAACCTTAACATGAAATTCCATGAATGAAAAAAATATATATATTTTAATTCTTTTTATTATTAATTCGTTATTAGACTTGCAATGATATTTATACCATAGGAATACGAGTCAAAGTCCAAATCCTTTAAAGCAAATAGTAGAATAATATTAGATACATTTTTAAAACAAAACTCTTACAGATGTAAAAAATTTTACACACTTAATCGAATGTATTTTCTACTTACATATTTAAATTAAGACTCGCTTGCTTTATAGATAACACTGCAAATCAGTTAACATATTCATATACAGTGTTAACCAATTTATCACCCATTTTATGTATATCTATTATTTAATAAAGACTCATTTAAAATGTCACTTATAGACATTGAGAAATGCGGGCTCTAATAATTATAATCAAATCATATGTACAGAAACTGGACGGAAAAATGGAAACAGTTTCATATTATCTCAATAGAAAAAATCACATTCTGAGCTTAATAACCTCTTCAATACGATTTTTAATGAAAATATGTCTAAAGATCTCAATAAAATCTATCTAAATCTCGATTTTAAAAAAAAAAACGTTTTCAGTATTAAAAGAGCTAGGAATGTTGGAACATAGTAACAGGCTATAAAAATTATCCCCGAAATTTAATTAAAATATTAAAAGAAGTTAAGAGAAAAATTTGACTCTTTGTTCTAGTATTATAACCTCTGAACTCTTAGTTAATTTATCAAATATGTATCACATGGCTTCTCAAAACTAAATGTGATGCATAGTTGATATTTAATAACTATTAAATTTATCAACTATGATCTCAAAACTTTCTCCAAATTTATTCTTTAAAAATATCTTTCATTAAAAATCATGTTGAAGTTTATGAGCTCTGAATGTGATTTTTCTTTTGAGACAATATGAAACTTTTACCACTTTTCTGTCCAGTGCCTATATATATATGCTGGATGTTATGTGTTCTTCAACCTGTGCATTTATTACTCATATTTTTCATATCTACGGAAAGTATAAACAATTAACTGGTTAGTAAACGCATACACAGGTATGTCAAGTTTCTACGTTCATTTATACTAAGTTCTATGATGTTTGTTTCCATAAATATCTAATTCTAATTCGAAGAAATGTTCTGCTTAAAGTCTGTATATATATATATACAACTGCTACAGGATTTAGCTGCTTCTCTGTTCTGAAAGATTGTTTCTTGGGACAAATTAAAATTGTCAATGCTTTGAATAACTGGTTCACTTTCTTCGATGAGCTACTCTCTTCATAGGATCACATGTAAGGCCTTTTCCCACTGAGGAAACTGTAGTTTTAGCTCGGATTAGACTGGGAGTTAACACAGCAAGAACGTATGGCATCAACTGCAACTTCTCCATGATCACATCACTTCTGTTTTGTCAGCACAGTTCACTTGTGTAGTTTTCACTCAAAAGGATGAAGTTTCATTCTGAAAACGAATAGGAAAAAATTAGTACTCATTGGTCAAATAAGATGCTTTAAATAGAAACGTTTAAATAATTCCATCATTAGAGACCCGAAAACAAAACCATCATACAAAAATTTAAGTTTAATGTTACTTTATATTTATGTATTACCTTAGAATAAATATGTAAATTATGGTAATCTAAATAAGGAATCAGATTCAGGACTCAGTAATTTTTCTTAAGCATTTTAAGAATAATATAATTAAGCACAAATTAAAATTTAAATCTCTATTTCGAATAAAGTAATAGAAATTTAGCAGAGTGTACTGACGCTGCCATTTGCTACAGTAGTCCCTGTTCCTTCATTATAATCTCAAAACCAATGACATAACTTCATTACCGCCATCTGATCAAAATTGATCACACAATTTAAAAATATCGAGAACAAGTACTTCTAGCGAAGCGAGTTTTATTTGACTGGTTTATTCAGTCCATGGGACTTTTCTTAAGTACATTTCAACAATATATTTTTCAACAATTTGATATATGTTTACCCTTATTTTATAGTGTTAAGAAATGATTATATGTGATTTATGAATGAAAGTAACTTCAGGAAGGGGCTATCTGATAGTGGGAGAATATATTTGATAAAGTTGATATAAGAATAATATATTAAGTTTGAAAAAAAATTATTAACTTCTGTTTCTCTAAAACCATGGAACCGTTTTCAAACTGAATTCCTATAAAACATTCCATTACAAAGTTATAAAAAAATAAATACCCCCTCGAGCAGGTGCTTGCCACAGAGGTGACAGGAGCCTGCCAGTTTAATATGCCATAGTAGAAGGTCGGTGAAGAAGGCAGAACCTCAGCAGAAAAACGACATATACATCCATACAGTACCCGGGGCTTCGACACATTACCCGGGGCTTGAACCCAGGTCCCTTAAATCAGTAGCCAAGCGCACTAACCACTTGGCCACGGGGACGGCTCCAAAGTTAACATCGATTATTTTCACTTCATATGAAATTACCGCAAATAAATCAATTTATTATTTTATATATCCCATGCAACCGTCCCGGTGGCCGAGTGGTTAACGCGCCAGACAAGACATGGATGTTTATGTTTGTCTTTCTGCTGCGGTCTTGTCTGTCTCGTAGATCTTCTCTATGGTGCATTGAATTGTCAAAATCCCGTCAGACCCTCGGGCAAGCAGATTCTAAAGGAGATATTTATTTATTATACATCACATTTATCGAATATTTTCCCCGCAATAAAATGGTCTCTTTTAAAAATTACTTTGGTACTTTTCGGTTATCTCCAGTCACATTTTCTTGGCGACGAAAAATAAACACCAAAGTAGCAATGAGATTATTTGTTTTTGGGGCTTTTCTTAAGTTGATTCTTTAGCGATGAGCATTATTAAGGAAATTTACTTTTGATATTTATTTTGGGGACTTTTTTTAAAGTTGGAAACGAGGTTTCATTGTTTAGCGATAACCGTTGTTAATGAAATCTTTTGATGAGATTATTTATTTTTAGGGTTTCACTGAGGAACAAGGATCCATTCCTTAGCGATAAAAGCTGTTAATGATATCTAATTTTCATGAGATTGTTTATTTTTGGGGCTTTTTTAAAGTGCGGAACAAGGATTTATTCCTTAGTGATAAGAACTGTTAATGAAATATAATTTTGATGAGATTATTTTTGGGGCTTTTTTTAAGTGCCAAACAAGGGGGTCATTCTATAGGCGATAAACATTGTTAATAAAATCTTGTTTTGATGAGAATATTTTTAGTGCAGAAACATGATTTTATTCTATATAGCGTTGCATATTTCTAAAAATTTTCCCTTCTTTAAGATAACCGAAAAGTACCGAAAATGTGACCGGAGATAACCGAAAAGTACCATTATTTTTTTCCGTAACATCATTAAAGATAAACATATCATAACACAAATATATATACATATCATGATACAAAAGCAATGGGAAATCTGAAATGCTCTGCCGAAATGTATTAAAAGAAACCCAAGTATAAAATAATCAAATGAGATAAAGCTCACTTCCGCTATTTGTCTATTATTCTATCATCAAAATAGTCCGGAAGAACTATTGTGATGTATGAACATCATATGTATATCTTTGTGACTCTACCAACTCACGACTCCATAGACTTAACATTAAAGCAACAGTAGCATTCTGCGGTATAGAATGCCTTAAAAAATATTTTGATTTACATTAATTTTCATAATTCACAAAATTTTCATTTATAGTTTTTCATATCAGAATCATACCTATTTATTCGACTTCCGCCAACCCCTTAATGACACCAGTACGCTCTGCTAAATCATTACTTCAAATAATATTTTTCGGTATATAAGCAATGGCACGCAAGAGTATTATTACAGAGATTAATTCATTGCTTAATACAGGTGTTTTCTGTTTTGATATTGCAATCCCGTACAATCGTAGATAAACTAATGCAGACACTTCACACTTCCCTATAATGTAAAAAATATCTAATTTCATTATGTACTGGCGATCCACATTTTAAGAGCTCCTTGTTTAACGCAGTGTTTATGAAGATTGATTGAAATCACCGAGAACCCTGGCGTAGATTCCATAATCTGTGTATTTCTTCGGTAAATAAAATTTAATACACATATAACACTATCATTATTTAAACATAACTATGGTACCTTTCAACGAATATAATCATATCTCGAATTATTGCGTGTTAAAATGATAGTTTAATAAGAAATCTTACATGTACCTACACGATAAATCATTTTAAGATCGCGAGACACTAGATGATACAGTAACAACTAGTAAAATATTTATCACTGAAGTTACTTGTATCTTACAAATTGAATTAGAAACACGTATTGGCTAATAAAAAGAGAAAATGCTAAGGTAATACCTGAAATAAGCTTAATGTCGAAAAGCAAACTTCCTTCGACTACTACTGGCGTTGAATGATAATGGCACCTCAGTTGTGTTGCCAGATATATGTTTGAAATTCCTAACAAAATATTGTAGGAAAATAAAGGATTGCTGAAAGCGTAGCCTTCAAAGGTAATTTAGCACAAAAAAGGGTAAGAAAAAAAATGCTTCCAAGTCAATATTATTGTAAATTTTCGCCTCAGGTGTGTACTAGTCAGCTACGGTTTAATTCAAACTGGAAACGAAATAGTATGCCACTGAAGTATGATTTATTTTCGCGGATATTTCTAGGGCACTTCCACTCTTCGCTTGATAGGCGATGATCATTTCTTTTTCAACGTCTGTCAAATCAATACCTCTGCCCATTGTGCTCACTTTACGCACAATGTCCTGGCCAGCCGTTTATATCTCCGTGTGGTCGACCTTGTCATGTGCATTCTGGGACGTGCCTGGGCAAGTTCACTGTGATTTCGTGGCTGTCATATTATTCTGATACGACTGTGTACTACAGATTAGTGAAATGATTAGGCATTTCTAAATTTTAAAATTTCTCTAATGTTTAAATGACACTTGGACTAAATCACAATGCATCCAGATTTTATTATTAGAGTTAAATATTTAAATACCAATGGATGCTAGGAAATGCGCTTTGAGAGTTGCTAATAATGATATTTTCCACAATCATTTAAGTGAACTGTGAATACCAATAATTGATACATCTAACTGTTTACTGTAATCAGTAGCATTTTCCTAATATGTGTAAGGAACAAAATTAATTTTGGAAAATAATTTTCATAAGAAGGTATTCCTTCTTAAATTTTCTAAAAAGACTTCCAAGAGTGAACTAACATTTTTAGGCACAATAAATGTGCTGTAATCATGGAACAATTCAATAATTACAATTCGTTGCAAATATGATCCGAAAACATCATCATAATTTATCAAGTGTTCTGATCACTTGAGTTAGCTCAACCTTGTTCAGTTTTCACCTAATGAAGACAATAAACTTTCCCAATGGAAGCGAACGTGAGTTTCGATCCCATTCGTAGAGAAATACGTTTTTTTTCTCTGTTAATTATTCAATTGTCCCATGATTTCAGACATGAGTTCAGTTTCTCAGGAATTCAATTATATATCAATACGGGTTTTTCTACGTGTTTCACTGTAAATAAATATTATTTCACCAACTCTATGTGCTGTTAGGTCAATGAGTTATCCCTTTCTGATCAATGAGGAATGAGGAGAAATCAGTCGGCACGGCATGAGGCTCGCAATCTTCAGTTCCCATTTCAGACTCCCAGTTGAGCCAACCTCAACGTTGGCTCAACTGGGACTCCGTTCAATCCCACCTTGCCCTCGGTGAGAAAGAGGACTCCTATGGGCTTTGAAAGGTCGCCGTCCCTCGGATGGGATGTTAAGCTGTGCAATGTGTGCAGGGAAGTCATAACATGTGTACTATAGTATAAAGAACATGATCGATAGCCCTGACGGAAAGTTTTCATCATTGTACTAAGAGCTGCTCAGTGAGTCCCCTTCTCCAAAGTTCTTTAAGTCCTTGGGGTCTTTGTGGCCTTGCCGTTTAGCTTATTGTTCGCAAAAGTGTCACTCAGACGTTTCCGTATCACTAAAACGTATATAGATTTCCGAAGTTAAAAATTTCGTGATATGAACTTTCGTTCGGAAAAGTTTGTGTGTCTGTCCTCTTCTGCACACAGCCCCCAGAAGAGTTAGAGCTCCAAACTTTGCATGAACGTTCCCTTCACCCAGGAAAATAATATAGGCTATGTGCGAACCCACTTTGGTCAACCAACATTAGGGTGGACGAGTTTAAAATTCTCAAAATCCCCATAGACTTAACATTAACGGTTGAATGTTATTCAGAATAACTGTTGCCACTAATAAATTGGATATCTGATTTCCCTCGATTAAAACATTAACATTCAAAATATCTGTTGCCGCCATTAAATTTGAAATAATGAATGGATCAAATTAATTTCTCTCTGAGTTCGCGTGATAAACCTATTCTTCTGTTTTCTGGGTCAAGAGCGCGAGCGTACGTGGAAATTGAAGTCGTACTAATTAAGCACGAGCAGAACATGAGATTCAAAAAACTAAATTCGTATGGAAGTTAAAATCATTAACGTAATGTAAAAAATATGCAAAAGCTAATAAAAGTATATACAAATATAAACATATAAAAAGTATATATATATATTTATGCCACATGAAAGCTTGCGATATGAGGAGAGCCATCTATTCTGCATTTTAGAAAGTTTCAGACCCAAGCATTGCCGGGTAAATCTGCTAGTATTCTGTTAGAGTCATCGTATCTAAATTGTTCTCGTTTAAAAAAAAATCAGTTGCATCGTATGTCAGAGAAATAAATTTTTTGTTATTAATACATAGGACAGTGAAAAATTGTAAAAGCTATTCATAGATTTATGATTCTTCACTGTGAAATGAGAAGGCCGGTAAAAGCTAGTAATAACTTTTAC
Organism: Ryuthela nishihirai; assembly: GCA_038380435.1. Taxonomy (NCBI): domain Eukaryota; kingdom Metazoa; phylum Arthropoda; class Arachnida; order Araneae; family Heptathelidae; genus Ryuthela; species Ryuthela nishihirai. The sequence goes on along the minus strand of JAWZYU010000032.1, from coordinate 9,147,455 downwards.
AGGCCTTCTTATACAAGGACATGACCTACTAAGACCGAAGTCGCTGCCTCAGATAAAGCGAACTCAATACACAAAGTCTTCCTTTGCTGGAAGAGAGCTACCTCCTTATCCACTATGCCAGTTCTAAACTTCATAGCTTCTAAAATGTTTTAATGGAACTGAGATTAAAAATTTCATTGCATCCAGAAAATATTCCAAAATTGATAAATTAAATGATTATTCATGGTGCAAAATCCATTACGAAAATTCCTATTAAACATATGTTTCCTCGTTACCTGGGGTGGGGGTGGCTCAGTCGGTATGTTTAAGGCTCGTAATCTGCATTTCCCTGGTTCGATTCTCTGCCGAGTCAGTGTTGAGATTTATCTTAAAAAAATTCCCTACCCTCGGTCAGTGGGGGATAGCGATGGTATTGGAAAGATCGTCGTCCGTCGGATGGGACGTTAAGCCGTGGGCCCGTGTTCGGGACAGACATACCGTGTGCACATTAAGAACACGCTGGATGGCTTTGATGAAAGGACTGTCTCCCAACAGCTATTAAGTGTGTCCCCTCTCCCAACCTTCTCTGAGCTTTCCGAGTCCTTTTAACCTAGTTATTGATCCCATTGTATGGAAACAAAACGCCGATCTAGAGGTAAAGCAACGCAATCCTCTTTACTTCGGGAAAGAGGGGTGGGGGGTGAACGACGTCTATATCATTTGAGGCCTGGACAGTGCAGTAACAGAACAGCTGATTTCCCAATATATATATAGAGAGAGAAAGTTTAAATAGTATTTCCACTGGTGGTAAATCTTTTTTTCACAATCTATTAAGAAATATGAAAATGTTCATTGATAATTAAATAATCATCATAACAAAATAGTTGAATTTAACTGGTTTGAAAATAAACATATTTCAGTTAAATTTTAGGAAAATAAACTGCCTTAGATTTTATGCATATTTCTTTGGTTTTGCTTAACAGCCGTTAAGCGCTCTAGGCCCGAAATATGCAGTTCCCAGGTTCGAGTGCCAATAGTTCCAGGATAGAATGTTCCAGGTAGAGTGTGCGGATAGAGTGTGACTAACCCCATCCTGCTCTTGGTGAGTAAGACTAATCATCTTGGAAAGCAACCGTGCAAAGGGTTGGACATTAAGCCATGACACCCTGTGCATGTTAAAGAACATGCTGGATGTCTTTGACTAGAACTTTCCATCTTTGTCCAAATATCTATGAAATCGATATTCTCCTCCCAATACCTTCTCTGAGCCCTCGGGGGTCTTTGTGACTAAGTCATTTAGCTTACTGTATCCCAAAATCTCAGACCAATCTGTATCAGTAAATTGTACGATTCATTTCCGAAATTGAAAATCTTGTGTGATCTGAATTTGATAATTTTTTTTATTTCAAATAGTTACCATTGTTTCATTCTTGTACTAAATTATGGCATATTTGTTCCAAAAATTCGATGTAGCGCCTTCAACAGAATTTCAAATCGAACATATTTTCTCCTAGTTTTTAAATATTAAACTATCGTTTAAATAATTAGACGAAAATATATAGATACTGCTGTAGCATTCCATTGAACATTTTTGATTTTCACCATTTAACTTTCTCGAAATGCTACGCCCTAGACGGGAAGCAAAATAACAGTTGTTTAAATATTTTCCAAATTCATTTATAGAGTATGTCAATGAAATGAATCTGAATTTCCGAATTTTGGAGCTTCTGAAATGTTAAAATAGAACTAGGATTAAACATCGAAATGTAACCAGAATTTTTCTTTTCAAAATTAATTAGATATTTTAATAATTTCGGATGGTGGGAAATCCATTGCGACAATTTCCAATTCTAAGATTATCCCCGATTACTTAATTGAACTGTGTATAATAATAATTGATATATCAAACAGTTAATCTAATAAATATTTTTGAAGTATGTGTAGAGAACATGATCATTTTTGGTAAAATTTAGATTGAGTTGTTTTTCATCTGAAATTCATTTTTCTTTGCTCACAGTGGGGAAAAAAAATCAGCTCTCAAGGTCCCCGAGGTCACAGAGAACGTTGGGCGGTACCCACTGGACAAAATTGTTAGGAGAGATATGGTAGCCTCTCATGAAGGCCATCCAGCGTCACAGGGTATGGCTCTCTCGTACACAGGCCACAACTTAACGTCCCATGAGACGGACGGCAGCATTTCCGAGCCCATCGGTGTCCCCTACTGACCGAGTGCAGGGCGGGGAGTTTTTGTGAAGATAAATCTCAAAACCGGCCCAGATGTGATTCGAACACAATCATGAAAGTTAAAAAATAACCGTCGTTCGAGATTAAAAGCGATACAATCAATTAAAATCTGTTTGATGGTTAAAATGGTCTCCTGAAAGCTGTTCAGTGAGTCCTCTTCTCCCAACCGACTCTGAGCCCTCGCGGTCCTTGTGATCTTGCCATTCATTCCACTGTGTAAAAAAATGTCGCTCAGAGTTTGTTCAATATTAAACAAATATTGTTTAAAATAAATATTAAATAGATTTGATTTGAATCTTTATATTTACACGTATTTTTCACTAAAAATCATATTAAAGAAGTTATTAAGTTCTGAATGTGATTTCCATTTGAGATAACACGGAACTCTTTCCATTTTTCTACCTAGTACCTTTATTTAGATATGACGCGAATTTTCAGGAAATTTGTTAAAAACCACTAAAACATATGGAAAAAAATTGTACCAGAACAGCTTTCCAATTATTACTTGATTATTACCAATTATTACCCCCCCCCATCTTTTTTCATATCCGGAACTGGACAAGACAATTTTGATACTAAAAGTTCTCCTGTCTGGATACGAAGATGCACTTCAAGCTTGAAACTCTTTCCACAGTGGCAACACTTATAAGGACGATCTTCAGAGTGCGTGAAAATGTGATAGTAGTAAAGACATAAGGAACAAGAGAATCTGCGGCCTTTTCCGTCCCCTCGATACCTATTCTTCTGTTTGGTGAGGAATTGTAACGATGTAAACGGGTAATGTCAGATGTCACACTCATAAACACTTCCACCTGTTTTAGAAAATAAATAAATAATACATTATTCTTTGAAGTGAATAACTAAAGTACGGAATTACATTCAACAGCATTTCCAGATTTCCTTATGACTTTAAACTATGGAATGAGAAACCTTAATATGAAATTCTATGAAGAATGAAAAAATTAATAATTGGATATGCAATGATATTTATACCATACAAATACGAGTCAAAGTCCAAATGCTTTAAATTAAAATAGTAGCATAAAATTAGATACATTTTAAAGCAAAGCTCTTAAAAATACAAAAACTTTTACACACTTAATAAAATATATTTAAGAAAGATTTGCTTGCTTATTTAAATTTAGATTTGCTGGTTTTATAGATAATACTCTAATTCAGTTTACATATCCATGTACAATGTTAACCAACCATTGGTCGCACAATAAGATTTCGGTGAATGATCGTGTTCTCACAAACCATGGTGCGGCCACAATTGAACTCAAAATTTGATTTTGGAAAGTCTGAAGCTGCTTGATATTGGTTGTGAACAATGATGACCCCACATTTGGGCAGCATAGAGAATTATAGGTTTCAGAATCATATCTTAGATCGCTCACTTGTTATCAATTGATAGATTAGATTTTCTGGAGAGAAATGAATATAATTGAAACTCTATTACACGGGACTTATGTAAATAAAATAAATATAAAAAAACCCTCAAGCAGCTGCTTGCCACAGAGGTCTGACAGGAGCCTATCAGTTTATATGCCAGAGTAGAAGGACTGAGAGGATGGCAGGACCTCAGCAGAAAAACTACACATACATTAATACCGGGGGTTCGAACCCAGTCCCTTAGATCAGTAGCCAAGTGCACTAATCACTCGGCCATGGGACGCCTTATGTACAACAGAGCAAATGTGTTCATCCCGTGTAAGTTATTGGTTGATTGTGACACCAAGACACTTTGTCGAGTCCTTTCACACTATCTGTTTATCAAATATCATAAGATTAGACACATGATGCAATATTTCATGGGTGCAGAGCTGGGAAATTGTCGGTGTTGATCTTGATGCACCATTTCATGCACTAATTATCAAAAGTGTGTGCCATATTTTGTATTCTGTTGCACGCGATTTGCGGTGATAAGGAGGAAGAGGGGAATGATGTGTAATCAGCATATGTAGTGTTTCGATTCGATCCATTGTTGGTAAATCAGAAATGTAGATATTGAACAGGGCTGGACCGAGGAGAGACTCTGACTTGAAATGATCTGTCAGATAAATAGTTGAGGATGATCTTTGTGATGGAAAATCATATTTCCTAGGTTTAAAGACAAGTCCCTTGATCCAGACCCTATATCTAAAAATATCTAAAAAAACTGCTACGGTGGAATCTATTTTATTTTTAGCCTCCATAATGGATTCGACCACTCTCCTGACTTGATATACAATAGAATGTTTATGGCGAAAATCGAACTGCTCGGGTGGATTGATATTTTTGTCAACGAGAATATCCTCCATTCTGTTTAGCATATTTCTCTCGAAGACCTTATCAAGACATGAGAGCAAGCTAATTGGTCTATAGCTTTGTGGGAGTGGAAGATTCTGACGGAGTTTGGAAAAATAATTACTTCTGCAGTTTTTCATGAGAATGGGAGATAGTCAATACGCATTGATTTTGTTGATAATATCCAGAAGCAAAGTGCAAGCTTTATGTGGAAGGTTTTTAATGACTTAATTTGTCATTTTATCTGTTCCGGCTGCCTTTCTAGATTTTAGATTTCTAATCGCTGTTTTAAGTTCGCCAAAGCTCACAAATATGATACATCCATTACAACTGGGAGAGTAATTTTTTTCTACTTCCTTATTGACTTCTCTCACAAAGAATACATCATCAACTTGTTTTGTATTGGGTTGAAACTGTGTTTGGAAATGAATGGCGAAAACTTAAATTGCTTTTCCTTCAACTGCGTAAACTATCCCATTAATCCCATCGAAGCCAATTCTCGGTTTACTAATTCTCATAGGAAAAAAACTATTAGAATATGCTATAAAAGTGGCATTGTGGTTGATGCACCTCAATCCCCACATTTTGTTCCGTCGAACATTTCACAAAAACTGGCATCCTTAATATTTTTTTTTTCGTCTTCATTTTTCTTTTCAATGAATTATATGCAGGATATGAGTTAAGGAAAATTAACGAATTATCACCTGATCATTATCCAGTCCTTTTAACTCTCGATTTTGCTTTCGCCAAGAAAATACAGATTTTAACAAAATAAACTGGGATACCTACGAATGTACTTTAAACTCTGTTGTTACAGGCAGGTGTCAGAATAACGATAAACAAAGTATCGATAATACCATCAAATATTTCACTGAAATAATTCAGTGAGCATTACGTAAAGCTACTAAATTCATTAAAAGAGTTTCATATCTTAATAATATTCCAGAAGAACTAAAAAATAATATCAGGAGATAAAACAAAACTGAAAAGTCCTGGTAGAAATCTAGAAGGTAAGATGATAAAAAAAAAGTTATATAACCAGTTACAATCTGATTTGCGGAAATCTCTCGTTGAACACAGAAACAAAACCTGGACAAAGAAGCTCGATACGCTTAATGTTAAAGACCGCTCACTATGCAAAATGGTAAGATCTTTAAAAGGAAGTAACAGAGTTGGGCCTCCACTACAGACAGACGACAAAGCGAAACAGACGACCTGATGAAATCCCGACGAAGATAAAAATGAAGACGACAAGGCGACAACAGGCGACAAAGCGAATTTATTATCTCGTTTTCAAAGAAAAAGCTTTGTTGCTTGTCTGTTTCGCTTTGTCGTCTACCGAAATTTTTTGTTTACAGAGATAAATTAAAAATTTTGTTTGTGTTGGATAGGTATTGATGAAATATTACGATATGCACTTTCCGAATCTCTCTAAAGCTACAATCACCGCCCTCTAGCGGTGAGGAAAGGTGAAAATTCCAAATTTTCAAAACGAATATTCAAACCATTTTTTTATACTAGAAATTTTAAATTTTGGTGGTGGAAAGTGAAAGCGACGAAGTTTTCATTGCTACCAATGAGTTGACCCCTTAGACCCAGAGGTTCTGGTTGAAAGTCACCTTTTTAGTTTTAGCAGATAATTGTTTGCTTTTAATATAAATGAAATTTTTTGTTGGGTTAGACAGGAATTGATAAAATATTGTGATTCACCATATGGATTCCCAGCTCGGTCAGCGTTGAGATTTACCTGCGCAAAACTCCCCGCCCTTCCCACAGTCAGTAGGGAACACCGATGGACTAGAAAGGCCGCCGTCCGTCTGATGGAAGGTTGAGCAATGGCTCCATGTGCGGGAGAGCAATACTCTGTGCACGTTAAAGAACACGCTGGACAATCTGCCTCTACCAAGAGCTGTGATAGTTGTTCCCCTCACGCAACTTTCGGGTTCCTTGTGACCTGGCCATTTAGTCCATTGTATGCAAAAAAGTGCCCCTCAGAGGTAAACAACCCAAGACATATGGATTCTCCATAGATATGTTTGAAACATTTATTGAAAAGAAATCGTAGCATATATATTTATAGAACTTTCTACGTTTTTTTTTACTGTGGTAATTTAAATGACACCATATCAGACTGAACGGATTATATTGTAATGATGATCATCAAAATGCCAAAACGAAATCAGACTGTTATTGAACTAAAACTACTGATGTTCATTATAAAACCAAGTAGAAGAACCAATGAGAGTAGATGAACTAGATCTGTAATACAGAAAGGTGAGGAGGTTGCTTTCATCACTCGATGTATATCTCTCGATTTAAGCGGAAGATAGGTTCAGGGAATTCACTGTATAAATCGAAAACGTGTAAATCAAAACCAACAATTTGTGGAATGAAGGGGGATATGAGTCGGAAAAAATCTTTGTCATGAATAAGACGAATATTGAATTCAGTTAAGCTTAGATTAATTTCTTGTACATTTCCTTTTCGTAACGGAAATTACTCATCATTAACGTTCACTTACACTTTCTAGTTTGAAGACGAAATTTGAAAGTAGTGTACTTATGAAGTGCATATAAATTAAAATTGAAGCATTTGTATCTATCTAGTGCTCCATTTTGTAACCCCTCAGTTGATGGTTTGTGAAACAGTGTACTTATGAATCAGCTGTATTTAGCCTACATAAAAGTCTACAATTTGTTTCATTATGATAGGAATTTACTATTATTATTGCATTCTTGAGAAGAAGTGATATCAATTAACAACATTTAGTCGATTTTTATTTTCCGATGACACACTGATAATCTCCCTTGACCCTATACCACTGCTATTTCATAACTCCCGATACTTCTAATGATAACATCTCCACAATGCTAATTGTAATACAACAGCGCCCTCAGTGGTTAAATAATTATAAAGAATCAATAATTTTGGGGAAGTTAAATAAGTTTATTAGTGTTTATTCCGTTTCTGGACGGGTAAGAAAAAGAAGGATGCTTAGGACACTATAGGCTATATCTTTAATTCTACTGGAAACTCTGTCGTTTGGCAATGGAGTAGTTCTGACAAGGTTTTGCATCTTTTTGACCAAACATACAAGAAGCTACTTCTTCTGCTGCTGGAAGAATGAGTGACTCGCGTATTGTGTGAGCCTTTCTGGCTTTGGCAATTTGAAGGCTTACTTTGTAAGACGCTTTAAGTGTCACTTTCATTTTATTCTACACCAGAAAAATGATTAATTACGGTTTTTCTACTACTTATGTCTTCCAAAAGACGTTCAAAATAGCTTAAGGGCTTATTTTTTAAATGCTCATGCTTTGTTTCAAAGTGCCACCGTAAAAGAGACTGTTTCATAGTATTTATGGATTTGATTCTACTAAATTTTCTGTCCGTGTAAAGCCAAATTGTAAATATGATTCATGATATGTACGTTTTTTAATTTTTTTTATCACTTGATTGTTTATCATTTAACGTTCTTTTAGTTACTGCTGAATCCACCTCTTTACTCACATGGGATGATGACGTTAGTCGTAGATGTAGAAGCAATCGGCTCCGGATCCACGTTACTTATCTTCTAAAGCATCCATTTATCCATGTTTCAAGGCACTTTAGAAACACGTTCATTTAACTTCACAGTAAACTAAAGACTAAAAATAACTTTAAGCACAGTAAGTGAAATAAATCCCAACAAATACATGGAACAGTAAGAAGACACATTCATTTTCTTAGAATGGATGTTTTGACTGGGCGGTCAGCTGTTCGGGTAGGTTCTGTTCTCAGGTAGGGAAGGGATGATTGATCAACGTGTACAGACATGAACTACAACGCCGCGCTTCGTCACTCAGTTCTCAGAAATTAATCAGTAGCAGTGTTGCCAACTTAGAGAATTTGTTACTAGATCTAGCGACTTTTGAGCTCTCAAGGCGTACCCCAGAAAATCTTACCGCCTACCCCACTTGAGAACCCATAATTTAAAGTAATGTTTCTTTACTTGATGAACTACTTTATTATTTTTCGGCAGAGTTTTAATTTTTAAAATTTCGCAACGGATTAAGCAAATGCTGAAAAAATGTTGCAAAAGTTCGAAGGTCCAACTAAAAAGTCTCAAGTGTTTTTGAGCATTTTAATAATCTAAAACCTGCTAATGGATATTTTAAACAACTTTTGAAAGTCGTATAAATCGGATCTGTATTTCTTGGTTAACTAACGTTGCTAAAATGCATACATAGTATAGTAAACCAATCCTTCACATATTTCTTCCATTTATTGTTAGAGAGTGAAAGCACGGGGGGGGGGGCGAATCTTTATACCTCTGGCACTGCTATGCCAAATCTTTCATTTGACACATAGCCCGTTACTTTCGTCCCTCGCATTCGATAATAATCCTCCTTTTATAGTGGGGGGGGGGGGAAGAAAGCATGGGAGTATTTTTTATAGGCCATAACACTCCCCGCTTCACAAGCTTTCCTTTGACACATAAAACATTACATTTGATTTGTACCTCGCGTTCGATAAATATGTTGGAACAACTGTTTTGACAAATCCACAAACTTACAAACCGACAAACCAACAAACTGACAATCCAACAAAAGGACAAATGACGAGCGAAAATAAATAGAAAGATAGGTAATGAAAATAAACTAAAGCTTTATCATTAAAATATTACGGTACCTCTATTGGCAATCGCTATAATAAGAAGTTACAAAAAGCATAATTTTTTAATTATAATCATAAAACTTTTATTTAAAAGAGAGCGACTTTATAATTATTTGGTGCTAGCAAAATCCATCTTTTGGTGCCTAGGTTCTCTATTCTTAAAATGGTTGCGAATATGTTTTTCAAACTGCTATTACTTCAGAACTTGATATACGCAATTCTGTTACCAAACTTGTACTTAAGAGAGTGCAGCAAATAGATGTGAAATTAGTCTACGCTTGAGAATATTCAAGGAATATAAAACGTCATTTATAGAGTAGGGATATTCTGTATGAAAGGATGGGTGCAAGGCCATCCTTTCATGATTTAAAAAAATTTTTATTTCAAGAGAGATTTTAAACATAAGAAAACAAGCATTAAGAAAGGTGGCTGCAAATGTCATGAAACGAGTACGAACCTGCATCTAGGTTGTAGGAAATCACTTTCAACATCTGTTGTTATGGTAGATATATGTCTAATTTGCTTCTTTCGAAATTTTGTCTTTTGTCAAGTTTAAACAGAAAAATAAAATAGAGGATGATTTTTTCTAGATACCATGTTCATATTTTAACATATTTGGTAAATATCTCTGTGAAAAAAGTTTTTTTTGATGCTTTGAAATATATTTAAATTTTTCAAATATATAAAAATGGGAATATAAATTTAGCACATAATTACAGACCAATTACTACCACCAGAATTTCTAGCTTAAATATTTTGTTTGCAATACTACTTCGGGTTTTACATTTAGCACCCTCTAACGATGCATATTAAAGCCTTTTGAAAACTATGAATCTTTATATCTCGTTAGTATTTAATCAACTCAAAAAGAAATTTTCATTAGTCTCTAAAAGTAAAAAGTTGCGTTCCGCCAGAAATGAAGGGAAAAATTGTTGACACCACTCTAAACTCCTTGATCATCACACTCCACCAATAATCATATTTCTAGCACAAATAGATCGTTTTCAATATATGTTAAATTTTTAAAAATTTCAAATTATCCCATCGTCAGAGATCGTAATTATAACTTTAGAAAGATTAGAAAATTATGAATCGTAGTAGTTTATTAATACCTATCCAACGCAAAAACAACTTTTAATTTTTCTCTAAAACCATAGTTATCTCTAAAAACAAAAGATGTGGATGAAATCATTGATGGTGAAATGCCACCATCAACATTTCCAATTTCGAAATATAATTACATCGCTTGTAATATTCGTTTAAATGTTTGCTATTTTCAACTCTTTCACCGTTAGAGGGATTGGTTTGGTTTGTTTCACCTCCCAGGGACACTTTTTTTTGCACATAACCTGTTAAATGGCCTGGTCACAGGACCCTGAAATATCAGACGTTTGGGTTGGGTTGTTTTACCTCTGAGCGGCACTTATTTTGCACACCATGGGCTAAATGGCCGGGGTATATGGACTCCGAAGGATCAGATAAGGTTGGGGGAGGAGACCCACTGGAACAGCTGTTGGGAGACAGATGGTAGCCTCCCGTCAAGGCCATCCAGCTTGTTCTTTAACGTGCACAGGGTATGGCTCTCCCGCTCACGGAGTCACGGCTTAACGTCCCATCCGACGGCCTGGGTCCTTTCCAAGCCCATTGGTGTCCCCTACTGACCGTAGGCAGGGCGGAGAATTTTGCGGAGATAAACCTCAACGCTGACCCAGCTGGGACTCGAACCTGGGAACTACGGATTACGAGCCTGGCGCGGTACCGACTGAGCCACCCCCGCCCCTGAAAACTCAGAGGAGGTTGGGGAGGCAACCCACTGGAGCAGATGTTGGTAGACAGATTCAGTCAAGGTCCTCCAGTGTGTTGTTTAACGTGCATAGGATATGGCTCTCCAAGACAAGGGACCATGGTTTAAGGTCTCATCCGACGGACGGCGGACTACTATCCTGTATTCACCAATCGAAAATGTTAATTTCAATTACTAAAACGATACTAAGCAGCTCAGATAGTATTAAATATTAATTTAATTCAGCAGTGTTAAATCAGTTATCAAATATAGTTACTACCTTACTTCCTGTTAGCTGTCTAAACGAAGGTCGGATAATCAATGGTATAAGCCTTGAACGTCTCCGTCTACTCGGCTAACACATAGATATTATAATTATACTCGTGAAAAATAACTCCTGAGCAAAAGTATATTCAACTAATAACAGACATTTTATTCCCCACTAAATCCCAATACAGTAAATATTCCCCAATATATTTCCATTTCTTATCAATGCGATTTTACAGACATCCGCACTTAATGCGGTGCAACCAATCTTCTGAACGTAGAACGCCCGACAAACAACAAGGATATAGATTAAAAAAATATAACAAATATCCGCTACGTATATTCACTAGGGCATACACACATAAACTCCATTACTAGATAAATAAGATATTTAAAATCAGGCCTACCTTGATTAGATGAGGATATGAAAAGGACGACCCCGAGGACGAGGAAGGTGCAGTTTTAAGCAGTTATAACGTCACAGAGGAATGGACCTTTTTTCAACTTAGGGCATTTTTTATTGTTTCGTAATGATTCTGTAAAGGTAGGTATTATTACCCTTGTTCTTGGTGACTTCAATGCCAAAGTTGGTACTGACTCTGACCTTTGGGGAGGAGTAATAGGCCCTTTTGGTAGGTCTGTAATGTTTTAATAGGTCTGTAAATGGTAGCTAGGTAGTCACTGGAAGGAGAGCTATGCACCAATCCTCTGTGATGATGCAAAGAACCGGCCAGGCCTAGCACCTAATGTCCGACCCCGCCTTCTCGTGGTGCAGACCGTTAGTACCTTTCAAAAGAGATACTCTCTTGTGGAAGTGAACGGAAGGGGAGGGCTGCCAGATTAGTGTGGCCTACTGATCTGGACAACTATGGCTACTTTTCTTTCTTTTCTACCCTGCTGAGGAGTGGTCAACCACACAGGGTCCTGGTGCTGACCATATAAACCCACTGGACTGGACAGATATATGGCTCTGAGCTTGATTATGGATCCTGATTTTGCTGCACTGGTGGGCTTCTGTGGAGGGAAAATCTTCCGCTGTGTTTTCTGTTTGTTTTTGGGTTGACAGCCCCAAGTGAATAGATTCACAGGATATGTTTATCAGCTGGTGGATAATCCTGAACAGAGGTCATCGCAGGCACCTGAACTCTTTGCTTCTATTGGCATCGTCAAATTCTACATTGGAGGAAGTCTTCCAGTGTAGATGGCTTCAGCCTTTAGTGGTGGGGGAACGGGTCTTTGCCCCATGTCTGCGATTAGGGGGCTGTTTGATATTGTCGGCATTCCCTCTCTCAATAAACATAGTTTCTTTAAACATTCCACTAATCATTTTCTCTCCATAGGTAGTTGGAATGTGAGGACTCTGCACAGAGCTTTTTCTCTTGATGTCCTCACACAAGAATTCCACCATTATAATTTAGATATTCTCGGCTTGCAAGAGACCAGATGGACAGATAAAGGTCAGATTCTTAAAAATAATCTTAAATTTCTCTTTTCAGGGAGGGACGACAATAAGCATCACCAAGGCGTGGGTCTGCTTCTCAGCAGACACGCTAGTGATGCTCTTCTAGGATAGGAGTGCATTAATGAAAGGTTTCTTACAGCAAAATTTCAGACAAGCGTTAAAGACCTGAATGTTATCTGATGTTATGCCCCCACTGAGGATGCCGATGAGGATGAGAAGGATAGGTTTTATGAACAACTTCAGGATATTTTGAATTCTGTCAAGAAAGGAGATATTACCCTTGTTCTTGGTGACTTCAATGCCAAAGTTGGTACTGACTCTGACCTTTGAGAAGGGGTGATTGGCCCTTTTGGTATTGGTAGCTGCAATGGCAACGGGCAACGTCTCCTACAGGTAAGTAAACTCAATGGTTTCAGAATAACTAACACATGTTACAAACACCGCGACATACATAAGTACACATGAGTTTCACCTGATGGGCTGCATAGGAAAATGATTGATTATATATTAACAGCATATGGGCTAGTTCTGTTAGAAATACCAGGGCATATAGGGGAGCTGAAATTGGATCTGACCATTACCTTGTTAAAAGTGTCTTGCAACTTAAACTTAAAAAGTGTTGTGCTAGGGTTAAAAAATTTGCTTTTAATACTGAAGCTCTGAAAGACCCAGTTATAGCCAAAGCTTACCATGATAGGTTACTTAGTCATTATGTCAGTCATGGTATGCTTACTACTGAAGTTGAGGAAGAATGGGATCATTTTAAACAGACTTTTTTGGACACTAACAGTACTCTTTTAGGAAAAAAGGAGCAGAAGAGGCAAAATTATCTGAGTGAGAAGGCACTTCAACTTATTTCGGAAAGAAATAACTGCAGGAATGCCCTTAATCTATACCCTACTAGTCCTAATAGAAAGCATTACAGAGACCTTAATAAACTTGTAAAGGATCAGTTAGCTGCTGATAAGAATCTTTGGTTTGATGGTTTGGCTGACAAAGCCGAGAAAGCAGTTGGACAGCACAACAGACAGGAAGAATGCCTGTCCGTCCTTCAATCCTTCAATCCTTGTATGCCTGTCCGTAGAAAACGGACAGGCATACAAGGATTGAAGGATAAACAAGGTAAGGTTATAGAAGGGGAGGATTCTGTCATGGCTAAGTGGGCTGAGCATTTCAGTGATGTTCTAAACAATGTAGTTAGTTCTACTCCCATTGTTTGCAATGATGATAGATGCATTGGTGACTTTAATGTTGGCCCTATAACACAATCTGAAGTTATTTTGGCTGTTTCTAAACTTAAACTTCATAAATCCCCAGGGGTAGATGAAATTACTACGGAAATGCTTAGAGCTGGGAATGTTTCGGTTACCACTTGGATGACTGAAATTCTGAATATCTTTTATGATAAAGGCATGGTTCCTAAGGATTTTACCAGAGCTATTGTTATCCCTATTTTCAAAAAAGGTGATCGCAGTTCTTGTGATAACTATAGGGGTATTAGCCTACTCTCTGTTCCAGGTAAAGTTCTTTCCATGATTGTGCTTAATAGAATTAAGAATCTGGTTGACAGTCAATTGCGTGATGAGCAATGAGGATTCAGAAGTGGTAGGGGATGTGTGGATCAGATATTTTCACTTAGGCAGATTCTTGAGAAATGTTTAGAGTTTCAGAAACCTTTGGTTGCTAGCTTTGTTGATTTCAAAAAGGCTTTCGACTCTGTTGATCGTCATAATTTGTGGTTTATTGTGAAATCATATGGTATACCAGACAAGTTAGTTAACATAATGAAAGCTCTCTATAATAACACTGAGTCGTGTGTGAGAGTTGGTAAGGCTTGTAGCAATTGGTTTAGCATTACTTCTGGTGTTCGACAAGGGTGCATTTTGTCTCCTTTTCTCTTTAGTTTGATTATTGATTATGTTATGCGAAATTCACTTCAAGGGAAAGATTTTGGCCTTAAATGGGCTAGAGATATGAAAATTTCTGATTTAGATTATGCTGATGATTTAGCCCTTTTGGCAAATGATGTTGATGAGATGAACTCTTTCATTCGAGCTGTTGATGAGACTGGTAGTAGAGTAGGTTTGGTTATAAACAGAGAGAAAACTAAAGTGATGAAAATTGGTCAGGCAGGCTGTGATTCAGTTAATCTGAATGGTTGCAGTCTTGAGCAGGTGTCACAGTTTAATTATCTTGGGAGCTATGTAACAGATAATGGTGATGTGCGGCATGAGATTAACAGACGAATAGGGATTGCTGCCGGGACTTTTAAGAATCTATGGAGAGTGTGGAGAAATAGGCGTATACACCTAAAGACTAAAATTAGGCTGTATAATAGTTTGGTTCTTTCTAGGGTTAATTATGGTAGTGAAACGTGGACACTTTGTAAACAAGATAACAGGAAACTAGATACTTTTGATTCCAGATGCTTACGCAGTATCTTGGGCATTAGGTGGTTCAACTTTGTAACTAATGATGAGGTTAGGCAAAGGAGTTTGCAACCTCCTTTAAGCAGCATATTGTGCAGAGAGAGACTCCGTTGGTTTGGCCATGTTGCCCGTATGAATAATTATAGATTGGCGAATAGGGTTATGAACAATGTGCCTAAAGGCCTCAGAAAGAAGGGGAGACCTAGGATGCGGTAGGCAGACAATATCAAACAGGACCTTGTTAGAATTGGTGTGCAGTGGCCAGATGCAGTAGATGTAGCTCAGGATAGACTTGCTTGGAGAACTAAATTGCACCGTCTGGTTGGACCTCCGTAGCCCATGGCTGCTTGAGGATGATGATGATGAATGATTTGTTCTGTTGCGTACAAGATCCTACGACTTGGTTTCTTACGAATAACAATAGTGAAGTCAACGCAACAAATATATTCGTTATTTACAATGTATTATCCCCGTTGCCAATGGTATGCGCAGAAACCTTCAGTGGGAATTATGGTGCTTTCGGTAAATTATATAATAAATAAATAATAATTTATAAAAATAAATAAATAAATAATAATTTATAAAGAATAAACAAATAAATAATAATTTATAAAAATAAATAAATAAATAATAATTTATAAAGAATAAACAAATAAATAATAATTTATAAAAATAAATAACTAAATAATAGAAAGTTGCCTTCATTTATTATAGATGTCGCGAGGTCCGACACATTCAGCGAAAGATATAGAAGTCACATTCTGGAAGCAAATCATCGTCCGATGGTTGGTTTAACATGTAGAGCGTTATGGCATGTCTCTAGAGAGTCGCGGGTTCCAATTCGGTATTATTGGCAATTATTATTCTTCTAAAATAATTATTTATTAAGTTACACTACAGGAAAAAATATTAACACCTGGAAAGATTAATGCCATTTTATTGAAACGCAGGCAGCCGTTAGCATACTGATATGTACAATTGGTTACATTATCAAAAAATATGAAAAATTATACCAATTTACTTACCCGGTAAAGTGGTATAATTTGTATGATGTTGATCCGTCCCACGCAGCAATGCATTCATGAACACGGCGGGGAAGGCTATCGTAATGCTCTGCAATGTCCTACTGAGGGATAGAACGCAAAATAGCGCGAAGTAGCTGTTCGATTTCAGCGTCAGTGGTTGGCGCAACTCTTGGGTGTTGTTGGAGCAGTTGGCCCATAATGTCCCAGATGTGTTAAATAGATGAAAGGTCTGTCGAGCGTCCTGCGCATGGTAGTACCTGAATGATTTGCTCATGTAGGTACTGCAGACTAATGCGGGCTGTGTGGGGACGGGCGTTATCTTGCTTTTTTTAATCATTTATTTAGTGAGACAAATTCAAATGAATCATTCCTTATTTACAGATGTCTTGCAAAGCTAACAGCTTATCTGCAGGAGAGAATACTACATTGCCATTAAACATAATATCTCCTTTCTTTCTTAATCTGCTAATCTTAATACAATTATATCACATTGCATTTACTATGTGCTATCTTACTATTTCAGTTTAGAATTTCGACGTTCAATAATATGCTCTCTTTACAAAATATCTTACCTTTTTTCATTTAGAATATTTCAAAATAACAATCGGATTTTTTTGTTTACATTCAGCACCACATAACTTGTCTGTAGGTATTAATATTAATTATCTATTTTTTTAATAAAAATCTGTTTAATTCGTGTTTTATTTCTCTGAATGAATTTAAGGCTAGCAGTTCCCTTGGTAATTGATTGAAAATGTATGGAATTTGTAGCCGCTTGTGCATTCACGCTTGTACAAGACAAAAATATCTGCCATAAGACGACTATTAAGTACTTGGGGATCACTCTGGATGAGAGGATGAGCTGGATCCCACACTTGCAGGATCACAAAGCAAAATGCACAAATGTTATGTGTAAACTGGGGCTAATGGCTCGCGTCTCATGGGGACTCAGAAGCGAAGTCCTCAAAGAAATTTATCTCAGGGCCACGGAGCGGATCCTAACCTATGGGGCGGGCGCCTAATGGCTCCCGACGGTCCACTCCATAATGTGTAGAAAGCTGATTACAGCCCAACGACCAGCTTTACTGTGAATCACCAGGGCCTATAGGACCACATCTACGGATTCCCTCCTGGTGTTAGCAGCGATTCCTCCGTTATTTTTGACGGTCGGTAAAGAAGCGACCATTTTTAGAGTCCTGCAGGCTAAGGAGAAAGCAATATTCCTCGGAGTTCAGTATGACCCTGAGGATTATGAGATGAATCCCGCTAAGAGGGAACTGCATCCCACAAGAAGACTATGTGTGTCCTGTTCCACGTAGTTACCATCAGGATTAGGAACCGAGATATACACCGACAGTTCCAAGAGCGAGGATGGTGTGGGCTTAGCCTTCACAGTCTACAATCAAGGAGTCAAGGTGTATGACTATAATAGGAAGGTATCAAATAATGGCTCAGCCTTCCAAGCGGAGCTGCTTGCCATCAGAGAGGCCGTCAATTGGGCCCTCAATGACGGCGGTCATGATAGCGACATCGGGCTGTACATGGACAGTCAGGCAGCTCTGCAAGCACTTGAAGATGCAACCAAGAGGCATCAAATAGTTAATGAAATCAAGTGCATCCTGGGCAATCAGAACATGCCTAGAGTATCCTTGTCCTGGATCAAGGCACATGTAGGTCATGAAGGGAACGAGCGGGCAGACCAACTGGCCCGCTCAGCAGGTAATAACACTCAGCCTGTACTAGCGGTAAAGACTTCTAAAATTACTCTGAAGTCTATACTATGTCGAAGAGTACTTACTGAGTGGCAGAGGCTCTGTGATATGACTGAGAATGGTCTTCAAACGAAGACATTCTTAAAAAGGGTCAGTCTATCCCTGATGTCCTCTGATCACTATTTGACGCAAGTCCTGAGGGGACATGGGAGTTTCCCCAAATACCTGGAGCGGTTTAAGATCACTACCCACAGTTACTGCGGCTGTGGGGTTCCAGATGCAGATGTCGGGCACTATATCCTCAGGTGCCCGATTACGGAAGAGTTCGCTAACGAACTCAGGGGCTCCCAGGCGATCAATGAGGCAGCAGGCGAGCTGATCTCAGTGTCCATTGAGAGTGCCTGTGTCAGAGCACACTTGAGGGACATAGGCTGGCTTGTCTGTCGGCTCCGGGATTCTCTTCTTTGAGACCAGGAGCTGCTTTCGATCTGCTACTTATCTTCCTTTTTCACCCAGGCTGCACTCTGCACCCCCTTTAACACCACCCATACTCCAAGTCCTTACTGGTCTCCTTTGAGACAAACTTCATCTTCTACTTCCAGGCTTCTCTTGTCAAGCACGTGTAGTGTTGTGTGACGGAATACGTGCTTTCCACATGGGGGGCGGATCCTTCGAGACCCACCCCCCACCCCGAAATAAAGAGAGGTGTGTGTATCTAGCAGTGGAACCGCTGAGGCTCGTTCCACACAAACCAAACGGAAGAGTCAACAGGTGTTAATTTGGAAACCATTCAGGCCAAGCTATTGCCCATTGTTCTAAATGGACAATAGCTTGGCCTCAATGGTTACAAAATTGAATTGTTCGAAATCAAACTATAAAGAAATTCTCTCAGCAGAATGTTCTTCCTAAGATGAAAAATGTCAAGGTGCACCACAACCCATTTTCTTGAAACGAACACCATATTTTGTGATTTTCTAACATTTTCCTCACCACTTCAGATATGCTTCAAAGCGCATGGATGAAGCCCAATTATTAAGCTGATAGCTGAAGAAATGGTGCTTAAGTAGTTGTTGCATTAAAAGCTACTATATTTTGTGACTTTGTAAGAGAATCTGTATAAAGATACGTTCATTGTATCATGAATTATAAGTGTTTAATTTTATTACATTATTTTCTGTACACTCTGTATAATGAGAGAATTGAGATTATTATCTGCTGATTTCAAATTACCACGTTTTGATATACTTGCATTTCAAATTAGGGTACAATTGCGTCGCATATATTGGGTCTGCATGTCTGAGGATTGGTCTTCTACTTTCAGAATCCTCAGTAATGTAACGGAACAAAAACATCCTGGAAGTTGATATCTATTTTATGGATTTTTCTAAACCTTTTTAAGCACATTTAAGACGTAGGGGGAATTGTTACACTACAAAGCAATTGCAGCTTCTTGCCAAACTTTCTTCCTCCTCGATCAAGTCAATACCTCTCTCCCATCTTTTTTTTTCCTGAATCCGGGCCTGGTCTGGTAAACATAACTTTTTTATCAGTATTGGAACAAGATTGAGAGTTAAATGTCTAATGTAGATCAACAGGTAAAGAATGCATGCTTTCACAATTCTGGGAACATATCATATATTTTCTTTTTTGTTTTTGCCATACTACAATTGCTGGAAGAATTGCCGATTCGTGTTTCCCTTCGACTATATGCTGACTCATAGTGGAGTTTTTTTATGATTACAGCACTCACTGCAACATTTAACAGATATCTGCCAGATGGTTTAGTGAAAAGCTCTGACGCCACGTCAAGGCACCATCCATGTCAGAGTGTTTTGCTCTAACCTGGAGAAAACCCCTCCACACATAGGCAGCTAGTGTGCAAGGAAAAAGAGGGCTTCAAGCACCATAAAATATCCATTAAAGTGTGAATCAGAATTATCTGTTAAGTGAATTTAATGGGAATATTTTATGGCCTCTTCCGCAAGATCTAATATAAAAAAGAGAAAAAATTAGACCTTGCTCCAGGAGTCAAAAAACCTCCACCAGCACCTTCGCTTCTCGGCAAGCGACTGTCCACTACAGCTTTCGCCACTAGTGGCTGGAGATCAGGAAGGTCTACTTATTAACCGCAATGAATGGACCGAAAACGAGCATTCCACACTAATTTAAAAGTGCGCTATTGGTTGTCCAGTGTGAAGAGAACCCACTGAACAACCTAACAGCTGTCTAGTAGGTTTTCTTCCCCCTACCTTCTCCGAGTCCTTGTCACGTGGTCATTTAGCTCATTGGGTGTAAAACGTACCTCTCAGAAGTAAGTTAAACCCTGAATTTACACACTATATGAAACCTATTTACTAATTTTCAAAGATATGGCCCGAAGCCTGTTTCCTGTTTTCTGTTCCTAGAACATGACAAATCACAAGGCTAATTTACTTGAGAAAGTTACACATGAAACAGTATTTTCAATATAAATGTTGACATGCTTTTTTTTCGATGCATTAAAACTGAAATCAATTATAATTTTCTTTTTCTGTTAGAGAGCTAATTTTTCCAAATCATTTTAAAACTCTTCCTTGCAATCAACCTCTTGGCGGCATTTTCTCTTTACACAAGCGGGGCTAAATGACCAAGTCATAATAAGGTGTCTCCACCACGATAGCTTCCCCAATTGAAAAGTCAGGATTTTCTGTTGATTGGCTGACTAAATTCAAAATTTGACCATCACAGATGTGAATAAGTTTGGCAAATAGATTTAGAAGGAAATTTCACTGAAATGTTTGGCTTTAGAGTTTAGACAACGCTCAAAATTCGAAAAGACCTCTCACTACACCTCAATGATTAAAAATCCAGTCTAGCATGTTTTATCAGTAAGGTCTCGCTCCAAAGGACAGGTCCTTTCCCTGCTGTTTTACAGCAGTAATGACTTTTATCGAAGGTTCTGTAGAGAATGGATGGTGGTTAATGGCAATTCCCACAAGATATAGTTCTATCTTGAATAGCGGAGCATCGGGTCTTGCTTTATAATACTACAATTGCCCCTCTGGTACTCTGATCAAGAAGGACAGTAAACTCGTATGGATCTCGAGGCTTTCCAATAGTTATAAGTTTCCAAATGCAAACTTATAACCGAGCACGTTCTTTTATACCCGACTTTAGGAAGAAGTTTCATTGTCTACCAATGCATCTGACATAGCTATCACTGACCTACTGGAACAGGAAACATACTGAGGTTTTTATCAATCTGCGGCATATGCCCGGGATTTGAAAAGTGTTCTTCGAGACTATAGAGAGTCCTTCAACAAGTAACCAAGGAGAATTACAAGTTAGGATTGGTCATTATCCCTGAAAGATATAGATTAACCACGCTGACCGACTCACGAAGCTTCAAACACTCAGAACTCACTGGTAGAGCCAGAACAGCCTGATGGTCAGGCCGAGTCGCCTATACCCTGAAAGACCTGACAATGACTTCAATAGTGGCATTCCCGTATTAATGGAAGGCCCTAGATATGACCGACTCATCCTAACTTTCCTAGAGTGTCCATTTCTACACGAGAATTCGGAGACTACAACTTAGGGTGCAAGGGTCTACTTTTCCCTCGATGGTATTGTGGAAAAACTAATATGAAGTGAAGGATCTGTGAACTGTTTGAAGCCCCTAAGGCCCACACTAAATTAACTGGCAGATGCATCTGTGAAAAAAAAAACACTTTCTTTACTGAGGGTGGTTAATGTTAAACATTGTAGTGTGACAAGACGAAAGAAAAAATCTGCTCTGCTTCCCTAAATTTGGGTCATGCAATTCCTCCCATCGTAAACTAGTACGTCTCGAAAAAGACCAAACCGCTTAGGACCTGTTTTTCGATTACCCTGTTCTATTTCCTGAATGTTGATAAGTATGGCGAGCCCACATTTCTGAAATATAAACTCGATGTATTTTTGAAGACTCTATAGCTCCTATCATTGTTGTTTCCTCCTCCCCTCCACTGACCTTGTTTTATCCTTATCCCTTTACTTCTCAGCACTGATGCCAAATGAGGAAGAAGCTCTCCAGGACATAGTTTCTAGAACTTTCTGCACAAGTTGATGACCTCTCTGAAAATAAAACACATGAATCATAGCAGTCTGATGCCTGTCCAGTTGCATAAGCGACTCAGAACTGCCCAATGGGTTGGGTTGGGTTGTTTTACCTCTGAGCGGCACTTTTTTGCACACCAGGGGCTAAATGGCCAGGTCACAAGGACCCCAAAGGCTCAGAGATGGTTGGGGGAGGGGACCCACTGGAACAGCTGTTGGGAGACAGATGGTAGCCTCCCGTCAAGGCCATCCAGCGTGTTCTTTAACGTGCACAGGGTATGGCTCTCCCGCACACGGGGCCACGGCTTAACATCCCATCCGACGGACGGCGGCCTTTCCAAGCCCATCGGTGCCCCCTACTGACCGTGGGCAGGGCGGGGAATTTTGCAGAGATAAATCTCAACGCTGATCCAGCTGGGACTCGAACCTGGGAACTACAGATTACGAGCCTGGCGCGCTACCGACGGAGCCACCCCCGCCCCGCCGAATGGGCTGTAATCACGTTCTGCCATGGTGACCTCCCCCCCACCAAGGCCACATTGATACACCACGCCTGGACAGCCTTGAGAAAAAGGAGGGAAGAAATGCGGGAAATTAATTACGCTAAAAATTCAAATAATAAAATTTCTTTAAAATTTAATTTAAAGCTTTTTTTAAACTAGTTAAAGTAACATTATTTTTCCACTAAGATTTCATTTTAATAATTTAAAATATTTTAAAATTAGTTTAATTTTTAAAAACAAGAAACTACCAGTTAAGTGTTTAGAAATATTAATATAATTAAAATT
Organism: Ryuthela nishihirai; assembly: GCA_038380435.1. Classification (NCBI taxonomy): domain Eukaryota; kingdom Metazoa; phylum Arthropoda; class Arachnida; order Araneae; family Heptathelidae; genus Ryuthela; species Ryuthela nishihirai. The sequence continues at coordinate 9,124,750 of JAWZYU010000032.1, read as the reverse complement.
GTTACTTTTTATTTAATGAATTATGTTTTCAAATATTGCAATGTCCAGGCTTTTGGTATCTAGTAGATGGCCTTGCTCCCATCCTGTGAAGTGGTCCAACAAAGGAAAAAGGACATCTTCGTTTTTCGACATTCGCAGTTTTTCGCAGTTCGCATTTTTTTCGACATTTCGACATTCTTCATCGCAGTTCTCTGAGTCTGCTATTTGCCCTTGAGATATGAAACAGCGCAGTTTTCTCACTCGCTCATGAACAGTTCCGCATGTATGACCGAATGCAAGTGACCTGTGGCCTAGAGATAATCGACGGAATGAGCACGTCTTACAGTTGACTCACCACACCAGGAACAAATGAGGAGGAGACAAACTTGACAGACAGAACTGACTGATTAAGATGTCCTGGGTTACTGAAGGGTGAACGGATCAAGCCATATTAGAACACTTTGCAACCCTTGTGCAGAGGAGAATGAGTGTACCTCATTCTCCTCTGCACTGAAAAGGAGACCAAAACAGATATAATGACTGTACGTCATTATATCTGTTTTCTCCTTTTCCAACTTCAAAAGTCGTGGACTGCACTAAAAGTCTTACTTCAAAACCTGGGTTAGTCGTGGACTGGAAACATTACTTAGGCAACAACAACAAAAAAAAATATTTCATTCATCTATAAAAATATTAATTCTGAAGTGTAGTGCCAAATCTGGTCTAGGGCACATTGGGGGAAACCTTTTGTTCCTCACCACTAAGGTCCTCGTCACTGCTTGCCCTAGCATTGTTTGAGTAAATTCTTAATCGATAAATGTGTTCTCCTGGAAAGTTTAGTATGTTGATATTTTTCATGTATGTATTTTCTGGTTAAACCATCAGGGATAATGTGCGAAACGGCTCTCTACATAGTGTAAATACCTGTTTCCCCATCGCGATTTATTGCAGCTACTGGCCACCTTAAGCTAAATGGTGATTGCGGTCCCTGTGGACAACACAATGCAATTTCCCACTTGAATTCCTTTTGTATTGCTTGCTCCTGACGTCTACCACTTTAATCAAACCGGAGTTGTTAGTCGCAGACTAAAAACATTACTTTTAAAACACAAAAATAATGTTTCATTTATCTATTAAAATATAAAAGAAGTAGATCAGTGTTGCCGAAATTAGTCTCTTGACCATCACTTTGTACAAGCAAATTTTCAAATACATCATTTGCAACATTAGTTAAACAATTTTGCTCTTTCCGAAATTTCCAGTTTTAGAGGGCCTTTTAAAAGTGTATTGCGATTTGAAAATGAGAATCGTAATATTTTTCAATCTGTATTCAACCAAAGGATAATTTTAATTTTTAAGGGAAAAAATGTTGAATTTTTTAAATGAACAGATGAAGCAACAGACAAAAACTAATGGAAGACTGAGAAATTGAAAATATTAGCTCTTTTGGTTTTGGAAAAACAGCAAAATAGTTCGAATCCTCATTTCGAAAAAACTAGACATTTTATGCATTTTAAAGTAATTTTCAGGATATATAGCATATTAAAAAACAAATGTTTACAAGTTATCGTTGTCAGTCATTAACATCTATCTTGGAATTGATTGCATACGATTTATTTTAAATTTGAGAGTTTTTTGCCTTATAAACTGTTAGCTACCAGTTAAATAATTAGTTGCAGTTCCTAAATAATTTGTAATGTGCTTTAGCTAAGCATACACTTTGTCATAACCACCTACTCCAGCTCTTGTTTCTGCTCTCTGCAGGAACTTGAATATTCGAAACCCGAAACAGCCAATTGGAACCAAACAACAATCATTTTCAACATTACTAGACTATTCTTTAGTCCTTTACGTGTCATATTATAATAAAAGCCTGCAGCTAATGCGGACGGATAACCATGGGTTTATCAGCCGATATCCGCAAAAGCACTTGGCTGATAAATGATTACTGGTGATGCAGAGAGCTGATAATACCGTGGGTAAGAAATTTATTTTAATGCAGGTGCGATCTGCAGCAGCGTAACATGTAAGATTACAGTAACATGTAACATTATTATTCTTCGCTTCCATGAATAAAAAATTGTTTTAGATAGAAAAGAAAATAATTATTTGAAAATTCAATGAGGATGTTAATTTTAAAAAGATAGCATCATTGGAAAATGCCACAAATGAAAAATTTTATTTTATATGAAAGAAGCGACCTTTTTCTAACAAAGCAGGATTTAAGTTCAAAATATTATTTGAGTGTTGGTAGAAACTAGGTATTAAATATGCGAAACTTTCAGTCGTATAAATTAGGAAGTTCTCATAGGGAGATGTAAGAGTTACAGGGTGATTAAAATGGAGTATCTTCCTTTAATCACGGATAACTTTATTTAAAATAGCAAAATTTATTCAGAATATTTTTCAAAATTTGATCTTGCTAAATTTTATTAAATTTATTAAGGCTTATTTAGTAATTTTATCAAATTTAGTAAGGCTTATTTTGCAGAATATATTGTTTAGTTTGCAGGACAGACAGTAATGTGGGAATCCTGACAGAATAGACGGTGATGAGCGAATTGTGCAGAATAGTCGGTAATGAGCTAAAGTCAGCAGAATATACAATGATGAGTGAATGCCGTCAGAATAGGCAGTGATGAATGAGTACCGGAAGAATAGACAGAAAAAATGAAGGGGAAAGAAGAAGAAGATTTTCCTTGATGTGATTCACCAGAGGCTATTGATAGAGTCAAAAGAGAGTTAAATTAGTTCCTAACATAAGTTTGTTACATTTAAAACTCTTTTGATTGTAGTAGAGACATCTGATTAAGTCAAAAAATGCTTCATTGTTGAGCAGATATTGAGGTAGAAAGGTAAATTTAATGCTTACGAAAGCATATCACGTATTAAAATCTATGATGCTATGAAAATATATAAAGTTTGTACACACAAAATTATAACCTAGACAAATGAGAAATATCAGCGTCCGTAAGTTCAGCTCGTCTCAGGTAGTTATGTCTTTGTTGCACTTTATTTAAGTAACTTATTTTCACCTAATTTTTAGTGTATGTTATTTCCTAATATTTGGGTCCCTAAAGCAAAACTGGACTTTTGAAACACGTATGTTAGATATAGAGAGATCAAATATTTTATATCATTATTCGAAGAATAATATGAAAGACAGGATTATGCACAGAATAACTGGCACAGATGGGCGATCAATACCACTGTTTGCAGCGCCACCTCTAGCAGCGGGTCGTAAGTCTCATTTTCCTATTAACTTTAAAACTGTATGAATATATTGTTTTTCAGTCTGCTATTATTACTTTCCTTATATAGCCTAAACAAAAAGATGTAAAATATTAAACTATATTTGTTAAGATTATATAAAATTATTATAAAAAAAAAGATCTAAATTTAATGATTGAATTAAAAAAAATAACTACTTGTTTATTTTAGAATAAAAAATTAGTTAAGTCGGTATTCAGTAGAGGCTCATGAATTGATTTTGTGCTACAATGACCTGATCATATATGTAAGTCGTCTATCTGGGCTACTTTATCTGTGGATGATGAAACCTTCCGAATGATACAAATGAAAGTAAACTCCGCATTTTTATATAATATATATATTGTCTTGCATCATTATTACAGATAAGCATTTGCAAATTAGTAAGTAAAACTGACACAATAAGGACAGCACCATGTATATTTTAAACAATTAGTAGAAATAATTATTGAAAACCGAGGTTTGTCTCTTTTAAGCCATACTTATTTCCTATGCCAAATATTTAATTATGAACTACCCACTGTTTCGATAACATTTGCATGAATTTTTATATGTATTAAAATATATTATTAACTTATACTGTTCAATGTGCAATAATATGCTTTAACAAACACGTTAACAAAAAAATTCACATTAAACTATTAATAATAATAATAATTAAATGACATAAAACTAAGATTACCGCAATTAAAATATCCAGTATGGATTTTTCTCCTTTAGATATACACGTAATTTAACACGCTATTCCACTGCATATCGCTTAAACTAAAACGTTTACGAAATAGTCATTTTTAAACAAAAATAAACCTAATTTTTACACTTTACCTTCAGATTTGGATACCCAGCTCTACATCTGTTTGTCTTGAAATATAATATCTTGCATTAAGTGAAATGATTGCAGCGAAACTGTAAGAAACAAAAAATCAAATTTTTAATATTCCTATATTTCATCAGAAATATTCAATAGTCACGCAACAACTCTCTGTTGATAACAATTACGTTGTTCAAAATTTTGAAAAGCGTCATAAACTATTGTTACTCTGATTGCAGTAAATGTAAAAATTAAATTAATATTCATAAATAAACATTCAAATGTTGAACATAATTTTTTAACGTCATTGCGCGTAAGCGTTAATAAAAAGTCACCATTTGAAGGCAGATAAGGTCTACTTCCATTTGCAAAAAAAAAACAACATATAAAATAAAGCCTATAATAATTAAAGAAAGAAAACATTAGAAAGAGATGAGAAAGTTTTACTTGTAACCAAAGGAAAAATAAATTCGCAGATGTAACCGTTAATTTTATAAACATACGCTACAGGAAAAAGGCTTTTTTTTTCAGTTATAACCTTTTTTTATGAAACGAACTGCAATATTTCTCTATTTCAATATATGTAGGTTATAAAGTTGTGCATAGTCTTAAGAGATAATGATTAAATTTCACAGTCTTATTTCTTATAATTTTATGTAAGTGCCGAATGTTATATAAACTGAGTATTATACATATAAATATCAACATTAAATTATTTTCACAGGACAATTCTCTTGATATTCTTCGCTTTTAATGCACTCTGAAGGTACTATTATTAGATTAATTTCAAACATACTACAGTAGCACTGTTTCACTGCTAAAAGAAGAGGACAAAATTCTTGTTTCCTGAAACATAAATTGGTTTAATATTTTATAGAATGATAGTGCAATTAACTCTCTACTCTCGTTTTCTGACTATACGGCAGTGAGACCAAAATGATTTAAGGGAAAATTTTATTTGTTTCTCTGAATTTTATGTTAATTTATTTTGTTATTGATGTGTATTATTTCCTTACTTTTTCGACGTTGGTGGGACCCAAATTTGGGAAACTACAGATTACGAGGTAACCCCCAGCCCTCAACTTCCACACTATTTCATAACAAGGCAGCGTTTCTTGTTAAAATTTCCACATCAGTTTTGATTATATTATTTGAGTTCTTCATGCTTGAGAAAGTAATTACAGTGATCCCTCGATTTGCATGGTTTTTTATTCCTCAGTCAGGTGTTACCAAAATTTTAGAATGCCTGGTAAGAGTTTCACTGCTACACACTTTTCCGATTGCCAAAAACGTTTTCTTTTGAAATAAAATGGATTTCCTGACAGAAACACCAAAGGGGATTATAGAGAGGCGAAACCATCATTTAGATCTGTGTACAATGCTACCTTCTTACGTTGCGAAGATGACAGCTTAAGCATATATGTTTGATGGTGTGTTTCTCAGGAGATTTTAAAGAAGCAAAATCCTAATACGTTAAATCACTTTTATTTGTTATGTTAGATGATCAGTCAGTAAATTTTGATAGTTTGTGCAAATCAAAATGTTTTATTACACCATTAATTACAGCTGATAAGATTTGAACGGGGACATATCATTGTGTTGTCAGAAGCTGGACTGCTATTTCTGTGGGACATGATGCCCGAACGATTGGATACTGTCAATAACCATGGGTACCAAGATGTCTCTAAGGCTCAGGTGGCATCAGAAGACAGTTCAAATAGATGGTTGGAGAGTCCTGCTATAAGAGACACGTGACATGTCAATCACAATCCACCAGGTATCAACATTGCAAATTTCTCTCTCTCTGCGCCTGTTTCGAGGAGCACAATTTGAAGATGACGGATAATCGGGGCCGCATTTTCATTGTCCATTGGCCCGTTTATCTCTAATGTCATCTCATAGACGTGTGCGTTTGCTGTGGTGCAGGGAAAGAGCAGCTTGGGGAAAATACAAGTATTGTATTGTTCTAAGTAACAAATCGTGTTTCTGTTTGAGATTCAGTTACTGATGTATTTGCATCTGGAGACACGCTGGGGACAACGGTAATCCAGGCGGTACAAGGGAGCATGAAACCTTATCAATATTCATAGTCATTATGTACTGCTCGGGGATTTAGTTACAGTTTTCTTTCACGTCTGATTGCGCTTTGAAGGTAAGACCGTAATTACAATGACATCATTCTGGGGTCAATGATTCTTGTTTTTCTATGTTCCATTCCAACGTTTATTTTCAGTATGACAGTTCCTGTCGACATATTCCATTATGTCGATAACATTCCTTGGCCTGAACGTTCCCCATATCAGTCTCCCTTCGAAAACGTTTGATATATGATGGACCGTTTACTGCCCATTTAATATCGGCCTCTTCTCACAGGCGCCCAGTCAAGGCCATCTCGATACAATAGGCCTGGACACTAGTGAGAGAAAACCTAATTTTCAAAGATATAGCAGTAATCACTGTAAATCACTGTAAATCTGAATGTAAAGGCTTCCATCATCCCAAATGTATTGAAATTTCTGAAGCAAACTTTAGGAGATTTCCAAAAGAGCGTTAAAGGAAATGGAAGTGCCCAAAATTTATTTCGCCTGCAAATATTGTGATACCTTCTCAACCTAGAGAGGATCAAAATTTCAATAAGGAACCTAAAGCAGACAACATAGGTAAAGCTTTAGCTGTTATTAGTATTGACATAAAAGACATTAAGGATCCATAGAATTTAACCATAGTCAAATGAAAGAAATCATGATAGCTCTTAAACAATTAAAAGAAGAAATTCATCAGTTAAAACAGGATAACTTAGCTCTTGTTAAAGAAAATAGCATTATTGCGCAAGAACTGAAGGAACTAAAGGATGATATGAATGAAATGGAGCTGATATCAAAGAGTTCAAATGTGGAGATTGCAGGTATCCCCGAAGGAAATGTTTAACAAGAAAAACAAAAAAAAAGTTAAAAAAGAAAATATTTTAAATATTGTTCATCAAGTCTCAAGCCTTCTTGACTGTGATGGATGAAATTGAAGTGGTTCATAGGATTTCAACTTTGAACAAAAATAAAATAAAGACTGTAATAACTAAATTTAAAATTAGTCAAATAAGAGTAAAGTGGATTCAAAGTGCAAATAACAAAAGTCTAAAAGCTAATATGATTCACAATTTTAAAGAAACGAAGGTATTTGTAAATGTACGCCTCACTAGACACCCTACGTAATTATTCTACATACTTAAGCAGTTCTAGTTATCTCTGGGATATCAGTCTTCTTGGATCAAGGAAGGGAAAATATTTTAAGGAAGAATCAAAACACAAAAGTATGTAGAATAAGAAGTGAGGAGGACTTGACAGGTTTATAATGACCATTCATTTCATTGACTCTAATTTCGATATTATAACAGAATTCTTTACTTTTGTGTTAGAAAATAAAGACATCATAAAAAATTTATATATTAAAGGAAATCAAAGAAATATTTTTTTTTATTTTAATATAAGAAGCATCAGGCAAAATTTTTCTGAACTTATGGTGATACTATGTGGTCTTATGCAAAATTTGTGTTAAATTCCCTTGACAGAAACATGGATAAATAGAGAAGAGACTGAAATATATCCGATTAAAGACTTTGACATGTGGTTTTAATGTAGAAATTCTAATAGATCAGGTGGAATAATTTTATATGTAAGAAATTGCTTTCATTTCCAACAGAAAACATTTGAAATGCTTGGTGCAGAAGGTATTCATATTTATGATTCAGTTTTAAATATTTCATTCATTGTAATTCATAGAGCTCATAGTTATTCAATTGAAGTGTTTAACAGAGAATTAACTAATTACTTAAGAAATATATGTATATATATCAAAAATAGAGTTTTGGTGGGAGACTTAAATATTAATTTGTTATTAGACGCAAAAAATGCAAATTATTATTTAAACACATTAAATAATTTTGAATAGTTTATAAATTTACCAACTAGAGTGCCAATTTCCATCATGCCACACTTTTCTAAAGTTATCGGAAAAGTAGATTTATATATATATACAGTATATCTCTAATAATATACATTTCTTAGTAAGTTAGCTGGGTATTTGTACTTGATCAACACTTACCACCAGATGTTCTAGCTTAGATATTTCGTTTACAACATCACTCGAGGTGTTACATTTAGCGACCTCTAACGATGTAAATTAAAGTCTTTTGAAACCTATGAATCTTCTTATTTCGTTAGTAACTAATCAACTCAAAACGAGATTTTCATTAATCTCTTAAAGCAAAAAGTTGCGTCCCCCAGGAATGAAGGGACAAATTGTTGCATCCAATCTAAACCCCTTGATCATCATTTTCCACCACTAGTCATACTTCTAGCACAAATAGATCGTTTGCAATATACCTTAAATGTTTGAAATTTTCAAATTATTCCACTGCCAGAAATCGCAATTAAAGCTTTAGGAAGATTAGAAAATTATTTGAAACCTAATAGTTTATTAATATCTATCCAACGCAAAAATAATTTTTAATTTATCTGTAAAACCAGAATTATCTCTAAAAAAAACTGAGGACGATATCATGAATGGTGAAATGTCACCACCATTTCTAATTTCGAAATATAATTACATCGCTTATAAAATTCTTTTAAATGTTTGCCATTTTCAACTTTTTCACCTGTTAGAGAGCTTGATTTGGTTTGTTTCACCTCCGAGCAGCACCTTTTTGTACCCAATGGGCTAAATGGTCTGGTCACAGGACCCCGAAAGCTCAGAGGAGGTTGGAGGAGGGGACCCACTGGAACAGATGTTGATAGACAGATGGTAGCCTTCCGTCAAAGCCGTCCAGTGTGTTCTTTAACGTGCACAAGGTATGGTTCTCCCGCACAAGCTGCCACGGTTTAACGTCTCATCCGACGGATGGCGGCCTTTCCAAGCCCATCGGTGTCCCTTACCTCTTAGAGGGTGCAATTAACGCTATAGGGAAATTTCGAAAGTGCAAATCGTAATGTTTCATCAATACCCAAAGAACCTAAAAATGATTTTTGATTTGTTTCTAAAACGAAGAATGTCTACAGACAGACATTAGCTCTTTTGGTTCTGAAAAAGAGCAAAATCGTGCACTCAAAAATAATTGTCCTTTGGACGCTGCTTCAACATATTTGACTCAGAGTCAGCTGACTTTTACTTGAAACCCAAAATTAGAATATCTTCAGATCACCTAACTTATATATATATAGCCTTTTGTTTGTTAACAGCTTCATACGTATTTCAGTGAATTGTGATTAACAAGAAAATTTATCATGTGTTGCTCGGATTTCAAACTCTAAACCAGTGATTCTCAAACTTTTTTTGCTCACCGTATATTATTTATCGCCATGAATAGTGGCGGCACAGTAAATATTTTTTGGCGATGCTACGGAAGACTCGCACATGCGCAGTTTGTCTTCAAAAATAAGCATTTCTGTGGAGACATTTGTAAACGGAGAGCTGTTCGGTTCAAATTTTGACTTGTATTGAGACCAATGCGTAGACGTATGTGTTATGGGAATGTTTTGTGTTAATTACGGTTTTAACATTTAATACAGATAAGACTCGACTTATTTAGTATTCACTAATAAATTACCACTTTGAAGTCGATTCAACACTTAGAGGAAAAATTGTCTTGAGACGGGTGGGATAGGAACCCACAAGCTCCTGGTAACATGTCAGCAAGGAAAGTAGAAAGCCGCGTGTGGCTAGATTGCCTGAAAAGCACTTATATGTGACATAATGGAATGTTCATAGCGTTAATTAGAGGAGATATTGATCCGCTGCCGGTAGCTCAGTGGTTCAGAGCACCTGACATGTTGTCGTGGGTTTGTTTCCCACCCGGCTCAAGACAATGTTTCCTCTAAGTGTTGAATCGACTTCAAAGTGGTAATTTATTAGTGAATAATACAGATAAGTTTTTGATTAAACGGAAAAGGTTAAATGAAGAATCAGTGTCTGAAAGTAGGAATATAATGGTTTATAAATTTCGTTTTATCTACAATATCATCCGAAATTTCGCTGTACACACTTTGAGAAACACTGCTCTAAAATATATGATATTTCACTGTACACATCGCAAGATGTCATTTGGCATAAATTGCATTACGATTGATAACTTATATTGACCCATAGCATTAAAAAACCTCTTTTAGTGTAAGAAAGAAGTGTACATATTTTGAGGTACAGAACGATAGTCTCCACGCCAGAAGCTCCTAAACCCGAAAAAACAATATTGTCTCACTCAAAACATCGAATTTTTCAAACCATTTCGTACTCAGCAGAGTTGCTTCCGTTCAAGTTGCAGCACCTAGGATACAATTTGTCAGTCATAGGAAACTTTAAAACTAAATAAAATTAAATATGGTCAAAATACGTATGGTGAGTGTAAGTTATGAAAAATATTTATACCTACTAATAATGTGCAATGAAAAGAAAAATTATTATTTATAGTTTAATGCATTATCTAATACATAAGAAGAAAATTTGCTTGTATGTTATGTGTTTGTCTGTCCGCTTCTGTATCATCCTATATTCACCGATCGAAAAGGTTATTTTGAATTACTAAAAACGATACTAAGCAGCTCGGAGAGTTATTAACTTTTTTTTATTTAATTCGGCGGTGATAAATCCGTTATACAAATATAGTTACTACTTTTCTTCCTGTTAGCTGCCTAAACGAAGGTTGGATAACCAAAGGACCGAGTAGACGGAAAAGCAAAAAAAAGTAAACTGAAACGTTCTAGGCTCAAGCCTTGGGTTGGGTTGTTTTACCTCTGAGCGGCACTTTTTTGCACACCATGGGCTAAATGGTCAGGTCACATGGACTCCGAAGGCTCAGAGAAGGTTGGGGGAGGGGACCCACTGGAACAGCTGTTGGGAGACAGATGGTAGCCTCCCGTCAAGGCCATTCAGCGTGTTCTTTAACGTGCACAGGATATGGCTCTCCCGCACACGGGACCAGGCGTAACGTCCCATCCGACGGACGGCGGCCTTTCCAAGCCCATCGGTGTCCCCTACTGACCGTGGGCAGGGCGAGGAATTTTGCGGAGATAAATCTCAACGCTGACCCAGCTGGGACTCGAACCTGGGAACTACAGATTACGAGCCTGACACGCTACTGACTGAGCCGCCCCTCTCAAGCCTTGAAACGTGTTATTATAATATCTATATGTTAGCCGAGTAGACGGAAACGTTCAAGGATCAAGCCTTGAACGTTTCTGTCTACTCGGCTAACACATAGATATTATAATTAAATGTGTGAAAAATAACTCCTGTGATAAAGTATTTTCAACTAATAATATACATTATATCCGCGTTCAACGTCCGACAAACAGCAAGAAATTGCTAAACAAATAAAACAAGTATGTATTACATACTATATTCACTAAGGCATAAAAACATAAACTCCCTGACTAGATAAATAGGATATTGAAAATCACGCCTACCTTGTTTAGATGAGAATATGAAATGGACGACCCTGACGACGTGGAAGATGTCGTTGTAAGCATTTTTCACTGTTTCGTAATAATTTGTTCTGTTGCATGCAACAAGATTCTACGACTTGATTTGTTACGAATAACAATAGTGAAGTCAACGCAATGAATATCTTCATTATTTAAAATGTATTATCCCCGTTGCCAATGGTATACGCAGAAACTCCCAGTGGGGATTGTAATGTTTTTGGTAAATAATATAATAAATATATAATAATATAAAAAAAATAATAGAACGTTGCTTTCATTTATTATAGATGGCGCGAGGTCCGACACATTCAGCGAAAGATGTAAAGTTCACATTCTGAAGCAAATTATCGTCCGATGGTTGGTTTAACTTGTAGAGCGCTCTGGCATGTCTCTGGAGAATCGCGGGTTCGAATTCCGTACTGATGGCAATAATTCTCTCCCAAAATAATTATTTATTGAATTAGATTGCAGGAAAGAAAATTGCAACACCTGGAAGGAATAATGCCATTTATTGAAATGCAGGCAACTGTCAGCATACAATGAGATGTGTGATTGATTACATTATCTAAAAAAAAAATGTGGAAAATTACCACTTTACCTACTCGGTAAAATGGTATAACATCATACAAATTATATAATTTTACCGAGTAGGTAAAGTGGTAATTTTCGACATTTCTTTTTCGATGTTAAATGCATTCATGAACATGGAAGGGACGGCTATCGTACAGCTCTATATTGGCCTCTTGAGGGATAGAACGCCAAATAGGAAAAGTCGGTGTTCCATTTCAGTGAAACACCTCTTGAGTACTGTTGGAGCTGTCGGTGCATCATGTTCCAGACGTGGTCAATGGGAGAAAGGTCCGGCGACAGTGCTGGTCATGGTATGCTGTCACCTGAACGTTTTGTTCTTGTGTATATATATATTGCAGAATAATGCGAGGTGTGTGGGTACGGATGTTATCGTGTTGGTAAAAGGTTCTGCGCTGCCACTCGCTGCAAAATGTTGGTAACGTATACTGTATTAACGTCATCGCATGGAAAGATAAAAAAGGAACTTTTCATGATTAGTACCACACATTGATTAGGATTGGCATATCCAATGAAATTATTCGGAAAACTGGTGAACCCCTGGAAATCAATTTGGTATTAGACTGCAATGAATGAAGGTGTTCTGCAGAATTATCTGGGTATGAGAAAAGCTCTCAAGTGATAAGAAAAAACGTTTTTCCCACACTCTCGGCATAGTTATTACAATTGCTTGTAATACTTTAAACTAATGGTCAAAATGTATCCATGATATCTTTTAGAACTCATCTGGTGAAAGAAATCATTCTCATTTCTTCAAAAATCTATAGAGAAAAATGGAATCACACATATATTTATCACTGTTTTTTTTTTGAGAAAAATGAAATGCATATTTTTCTATAAATAAAAATTAAAATATCATCGAAGATGTTTACATTTGTATGCATTATGTGTTAAAATATGTTGTCATTATTTTGCTTCTGTATTAAATATTACAGTAATGGATCAGCGGATGTTTTTAAGTTATTTGCATTTCATTATTATACATTTATATCCCAAAGATATAAAGAACAAAAAATACACATGTTTAATAATGTTTTACCTACCTCACTCTTACGAGTATTCTCAAGGGGGGACGCAATGGCCCCCTTGCCCCCTAGATCTGCCCTGGATATAACTATTCTGTCCCTGTGATAAATGTTAATAGTCGGCGCCTGTGATTAAGTATCTACATGTCGGTAGAGTGCCAGACTCCTAATCCGCAGTTCCCAGGTTCGAATCCTATCTGGTTCAACGTTGAGATTTATATCCACAAAACGTACCTCTCTGCTCACGGTCAGTAGAGGACACCACGAGGCTTGCAAAGCTGCCGTCCGTCTGAGGAGACGTTAAGTCATGGCTCCGTGTACACGAGACCCATACCCAGGCTGCCATCTGTCTCCTAACAGCTATCCAATGGGTTCCTTTTCCCCCAACCTTTTCTGAGACCTCGGGGTCCTTGTGACCTGGTCACTTAATTCATTGTGTGCAAAAAAAAAATGCTGCTCGGAGGTAAAACAGATCAACACAAATACATATCAGTTTCAAAAATACATGTTTCCATACGTTGCAGAAAAAATAGCATAATTAAAAAGCATTAAATGCTGGAAATTTATCGAAATTGACTATTACCTTCTGTTACTTATCAGAATATTAACAACTTAAATATTAAAAAATTCTGATAAGTCACAGATTTTTAGGGAAAATAACTGTAAAATTCACGGAATCGCGGAAAAATATGTACATTTGCTGAAACTCTAAATGAAGCCTTGAAATTCGCAGAAATTCGATCCGCGAAAAACAGCTCTTATAAACCAGACATTGCTTTGCCTGAGGTCAAAGGTGCACCAGTCTAAAAACACACAGGTAGGACTGGGGCAGAACAACTTTTGAACGAAAGCCGAAAATATTAAATAATGAGGCTGTTATTATACTTATGAGCGGCACTCTTTGCACACAGTGGGCTATATGGACATGTCTCAAGGGTACAGAGGAAGGCGAGTGAAGGGAATCCACTGAACAGATGTTAGGAGACAGACGGTAGCCTTCCATCAAGGCCATCCAGCGTGTTCTTCAAAGTGCACAAGGTATAGCTCTCCAGCATACGGGACCATGACCTTAAGTTAGATACGAAGGACAGCGTCATTTCCAAGCCCATCGGTGTCCCCTTTCTGACGAGGACTGGGTGAAGATTTAGAGGAGAGAAATGTCAAACCTGACACTGGAGGGACTGGAACCTCGGAACTACAGATTACGAGCCTAGCGAGCTACGACTGAGACACTCCAGTTTCAACTGGCAATGTGCAAAGGTTTAAGTGATTCATTAAAAGTTTTCATTTTTGAACCAAGTGACGTTAAAAATTTTATTAGAAATATATTAAATAATTTAATAATATAAACAAAACTACTCTGCTTTTAAAAACAAATAACTGCATGCTGAATTCCAATATCTTATAACACGTAAATATTGACTTTACATCAGTCATTTTTGTGATGCTGATTACCATGGAAAAAGAAAAGTGGTCAAGGAGAGGAATGGAGTTGTGTATCTCTATGTGTGTATGTAAGGGGGGGGGGGGTTGCCTTGAGTTAGGTAGGAATAGCTGGGTTTCGAAAAATCAGTTAAAACCACAACGTTATGTAATTTATGATGATCCCCTTACTTTTGGGTTTTTCAAGTGCGTTGCATTTCAACAAAGAAAAATAATAAATAACAAATCGCCAAAAACATAATATTTGAAAAGGATTAACCGATTCAAATAATTAATTAATAGATTTATCTCAAATAAATTTAAATTAGTAAGAGATTTGTCAAAAAATAATTCTGGTTTATTCATATGGATTTTAAAATGACATGATTTCTTTTCACTCTTTTTCTCCATTAGATTTTTTGCTTCATTTAGAAGGAATTTCTTTTGTAATGATCAAAACACTCTTCGAAGTTGACCTCTAGTAGGCAACGAAAGCATATATTATGGTCGACCGTAGTTTCAACATTTGTAGAAGGTCACTAATCATCTGCTCATGGAAAATGCCTTCGTCTTCTTATTCCTAGTAACCCTTTGACCTTTAGAAGTCAAATGAGATAGAAGCCTCATCTTTCGGAAATTAACAGAAATCCCGACAATTTATAAAGTCACATTTCGTTCAAGGACAAAGATGGCTAATTCAGTAATAAAAGATCACAGGAAATATCCTGTTGACAAGAAACTCTTGAAATAATTAGTTGAAAGAATTTACTAATAAAATTACTGCAGTGAAAAGTTATGCGTTTTGCAAGGGATCCGAATAATAAAAAATATTATAAGTAAAACTCCCACAAGTACGGTTCCAATTTGATTGAAAATGAAATACCAACCACAGAGTTTGTCACTCGAGAGGTTAAGGTTGGTGAATTTTGTTAAGTCGCGTTAGAGTGGGAACAGTCAGAGGTAGAGTTATGGACGATTAAATTCTTATATTTATTTCTAAAGTTAGTGTGTTTTTTTCCTGATAACAAAAATCATTTAATTTATTGCATTTTCACTTATAAGTATATATTACTACTTCCATTCACTTGGTATGCTGATTACTGTGCAAAGAGTAAGTCTTAGAAAATGAAAAAAATGCTATGATAAGATGGGAACTGGTAGTAGCGTGGCGTTACGCAACGTCCTGTTTTCCTCGTAACTTCGCATTCTCACGTTTAGTGGTTTTTAAGACATCGTTTCAAAAATGCGTGAAATATAAATATATTGGATGTTAGTTCCAATTATTAGCATTCACAAAGAAGGAGGAGGAGGAGGAAAGACCCTTTTGTTCCCCATTAAAAAGGCTGTTGAAATTTGATTGAATGAGCATTACGTTCTTTCTGGACTTTTTGTTTTTTTGGGTGTCTTAAAATTCCTCCTCCGGCCAGGACCGTATCAAGGAGGGGAGGACAATGACGTCTTTCCCGTCCAGTTTTGAGAATAATATTAACCGAAACAGAGGCCAAAATTATGAAAAGTATAATTTTAGAAGTAGTTTTTAAATATCTTTTTTTTCAAAGTCAACTACTAAATTCTTTTCTGTGGCATTTGACACTGATAGTTTCTTGTCAGACTATTGTGGCACGGGGGCTGCTTGAGGAATATTTTATAGCTTTTTGTCACTAAAACGCAGGGGGAAATTTAATACCGGAATGGCGTTTCGAATTTATCTTTCCCTGCCATTTGAATAGCTTCCCTCGCTCTTCCTTATTTTTTTTCTAAATCTGTGCCTGACCCATTTTATGTTTTTGGTTTTTTAAAGTCTGTTACATCTCAATAACAAAAATAACTATTAAACTAAAATAACACAAGTGATTAATGCATAATTAAAATATGATTATAATCATATAGGGCTCTGGATCTAGGAAGGAGGAAGGTGGCCATGCACTCCCCCTCTCCCTCCTTTAAGAATGCTAGTAAGGGTAAAAGGGCAAAAATTATTAAACATTTATTTTTCATGCATTTCCAATAAGTTTCTTTAAATCCGTCTAACACGGAGGAGAAAAGATTATACTGTATTGACTGGAAATCCAGTCTTTTGGCATACTCTCTTACCTTTTATCGGCTCGATTGTGTTTTTTAGCTTCCACCCATAGATCCATGGATCTGGGTCTGATCACACATATATTTTCAATTCTCAAGTAACGTAATTAATTAATAAGTTTAGCAGAAGTAAAATTAATCCAGTAAGACATTTATATATACGCTTTCGATTTACCGATAAACAAAGAGATTTACAGATGAAAAAAAGGTTATTAAAGCTATTGAGCTATTCGAAAAAAGCGAACAATGATATTTTATTAGTGTTTTCATAAATCCGCGAACTAACCAATAAACTGAAAATGAGAAGCAAAACGAAACATAAAAGTAATGAATAACATTGTGTAATCATAGTCTGCTTTTGATAGAGAGCGAATTGTTGGGAACCAATTAACTAGACATTCCATTGCTATGAGGGGCAGGAATTGACTTAATCAGTAACGCGCCAGTTCAGTGAGACACAGAGAGGATTGAGCCGGAGCAACTTCGGAACAATTAACAATATGCAATTAGCAATCCAGCCAATAATGAAATTTTCATTTACCACTAAAAATAACAAGATGAATTTCTACAGACGGATTGACGATAAAGTGGGAGCAGTAATTTTCTCTTTTTGGGAAATGAACTAAAATAAAAAAAAAAACAGAGGTACATTTTCATAAACTGTGTTGATTGCAAATTGCAGCATAATTATAAATATTGAAACAGCATAAATTAATAAAAGTGATAGTTTATTTCAATATTTTAGCTATAAACGCAATTTTCTCTAAATTTTATATTTGTGCCAGTTTCGAAATTTGACCGCAGATTTAATTGTAAGTATAACAGAACTCTTCAGTCATTCCATTGTCTTTGAGGACTAACAGAAAGCTGTCATTATAATAAACCATAGCAAAGAGCTGTGATAGAGTTGAAGCCTCAGAAGATTGGGTCTCTTTCCTCTGAGGGCAATTTTTTTGCACACAGTGGGCTAAATGACTAGATCATGAGGATTCCAAGGATTCAAAGTTGATTAGGAAAAGAGGACCCATTGAATAGTTATGAGGAGAGAGATGGAAGTTTTCCTCAAGGCCATCCAATCCGTTCTTTAACTTGCACAGGATATGTGGCTCATCCGGCACACTGAGTCACGGCTTTACGTTCCATCCGATGGATGGCTGCTCTTCCATGCTTTTCAGTGGCATAGCTGGCACAGGTGGCGCTCGACCCTGAGAGCTGCAGATTACGAGCTTGGCACACTATAGACTTAGTCAAATCTCACTAAGCCTCGAAGAAAATATCCGTAATTTTATGGAATGAGTTAGGCTTACTAAAATAAGTTAGTTGAAATTAATAAGTAATAGAATGTTTCATCATAATATTTGAAAAAAAAAATGATCGATTTCGCTTGGTTTCTTTACATTGAGAACATGTGAGAAGCAATGATAATGCTTATAAATGTTATAATTGCTGAACGACTTAAATATTTTCATTTTCAAAACTACATACCGATTGGTATCTGCATTTATATTATATGTATCGATCACTCGTCATTGCGGAGTGTGCTACATCGGGCTTGATCATGCTCCAGTAGCTCATTGTTAAAACCAAAAGTAATCTCATTTAATTAAACTTACTCTTTATTTAAATATGTCGGGTATGGCACGGATGTTTGTGTTGTTTTCCTGCTGAGCTCCCGCCATCCTCACAGACTTACTACTATGGCGTATAAACTGACAGGCTACTCTCAGACCTCTGTGGCAAGCAGCTGCTTGAGGAGGTATTTAACATATTTTCATTTTATCAAATGAAAAATAAATTCTTTTCAAGCAGCTGCTTGACACAGAGGTCTGACAGGAGCGCTCCGGTTTAATTCGCACATAATAGATCTGTGATGATGACGGGCCCTCAGTAGAAAGACAACACAAACATCGTTTACCGAGGCGTAACGTTACCCGAGGCGTTACCGTAGCGTTACCCGAGGCTCGAACGCAGGACTCTTTGTTTAGTAGCCAAGTGTTCTAACCACAGGGCCACGCAATTGTTTATTTTAATCTTCATCCATCATAAATTTTTTGACTTAAACGTAAATTTTATTTGTGTTATTTATACTTCTTTGCGATTCTGATGTTTCGGACTCTACTATTTTTATTTTATTTTGAATAAAAGAAATTTATTTTTTTCGTAAAAGTACTTTTTTTGTGTTGTAAGGCTGTGGCATTTTTGAGATAAAGAGAAAATAATTTATTCTCATAACTGATCAAGTGGACCTGAGTTCGAGTCCCGGGTAAGCCATGGATGCTTTTGTTGTCTTTCTTGTAAGGTCTGTACTTTCACACATACCTTCCATTACGATGTATATAATCTGACATACTCCTGTCAGATTTCTGTATCAAGTAGCTGATAGGATAAAGGCATTTCTTTTTTTTATATATTAATGTATTTATGAGTGCATTAATAATTTCATAATAATGGGTTAGTTGTTATAACTAATTTATTAATAACGAATTTGTTATAAATTATCGTGTTTTAAAGATTTAACATTACTTAAAAAATTTCCATGTGGTTTTTTAAAAGCATTTCCAAAGAATTTTAAAAGAACGGTATATTTTGTGCACACCAAATATTAATTACTAAAATATAATTTCCAAATTATTAAAATATTCCACCCAAAAGGAAACGCTAAAATGATATTCTATACGGAATGGGATTTTATAAGTGCTTTTTAAATCTGTTTCTAGTGTCGTACATAAAATATGAGGTTTAAAGAAACTTATACATAGACAACTGTTTTGGATTTCAAAGCAAGTAAACAAATTTGAGATTTCATATAAAATGACCTGTTATTCAGGGAGAGGAGGTCCGGATATCCTGCTCCCCTTCGGTTACGTCCCTCTTAGGTACGAATTTTCAGTCAAATGCTTTTCAAGGAAGAACGAAGTTTCTTGTTAAGTTTCTTAGAATTGAATTAGTTTCAATTTTTATACTTTGTCTATGCAGAGCTCCAAACATGCAAATCATGTAGAAAGGCGTACTATTAGGGGAATAAATTACTCTGTCTCCCAAATTTCTAGGACAGTAAATAGAATTAGATCTAGCTTTTAGAAAAGTATTTGTCAGTGTACATACATACATACATACATACATCCTCATGCAGCCATGGGCTATTGAGGTCCAGCCAGACTGTGTAATTTTCCTCTCCACACGTGTCTCTTCTGAGCTAATCTGATGCATTTGGCAACTCTAGGCCAATACTAGCAAACTCATGTTTCACACTGTCAGCTCATCGCTTCCTAGGACTCCCCTTTTTTCTGAAACCCTTAGGCACAGTGTTCATAATCCTGTTTGCTATTCTGCAGCTATGTATAAGGTCAACATGGCCAAACCAATGCAGTCTCTCTCTCTCTCTGTACAATAGCTGTTCAAAGGAGGTTGATGACTTTTTCTTCTAACCTCATCATTACTTACAAAGTCAAACCACATAATGCCCATGGTACTGCGTAAACATCTAGAATCAAAGGCATCAAGTTTCTTGTTATCCTGCTTACAAAGGGTCCACGTTTCGCTACCATAACAAACATCAGAAAGAATCAAACTATTACACAGCCTAATTTTGTTCTTTAGGTGTACACGTCTGTTTTTCCACACTCTCCATAGATTCACTTGCTCAAGAGTGCAGCCATTGAAAGCAACTGAAGTACTATCTGCCTGACTAATTTTTCATCAGTTTAGTTTTTTCCTTGTATATTACCAAACCTACTCTATTACCAGTCTCATCAACAGGCCTAATGAAAGAATTCATCTCATCAACATCATTAGAGAACAGCACCAAATCATCTGCATAATCTAAATCAGAAATGTTGAAATCTCTAGACTATTCAAGACCAAACTCTTTCCCTTACAAAGAATTTCGCCGAACATAATCAATAACCAAAAAAACAGAAAAGGAGACAAAATCACCTTTTCTAACTCCACTAACAATGCTAAACCAATCGCTGCAAGATGTACTAACTCTCACACACGACTCAGTGTTATTATAGAGAGCTCTCATTACACTAACCAACTTATCAGGTATTCCATATGATCTAACAATCAACCACAAATTATGTCGATCAACAGAGTCAAAAGCCTTTTTGAAATCTATAAACTAGTAACCACAGGTTTCTGAAACTCTAAACATTTCTCAAGAATCTGCCTAAGTGAAAATATCTTATCTACACATCCCTTACCACTTCTGAATCCACACTGTTCATCACGCTGTTGTCCATCAACCAAATTCTTAATTCTATTAAGTATAATAATGCAAAGAATTTTACCTGGAACAGAAAGAAAACTAATTTCCCTATAATTATCACAAGAACTGGGATCATTTTTAAAAATCGGGACAATTATAGCTCTAGCAACATCCTTTGGATCAACACCTTTATCATAAAAAAATATTCAAAATTCAGTCAGCCATGTGACAACACAAATGTTACCAGCCCTAAGGATTTCAATGGTGATTTCATCACCTGGGGATTTATGGAGTTTTAATTTAAAGATAGTCAAAGCAACTTCAGAATATGATATCGAGTCATCATTAAAGCCAGTAATACATTTATCCTTATTACAAACAACGGGAGTAGAAATAATCGCATTATATAGAACATCTCTGAAATACTGAACTCACATAGCTATCATAGAATCCTCACCTTCAATCACCTTGCCATGTTTATCCCTCATTCCCCTCTACTGTCTGTTTCTTCCCACATAAAACATTAACAATCTGGTACAATCTGCTGCGTCTTCTGCTTTGTCAGCCAATCTATCAAGCCAAAGATTTTTATCAGCTGTTAACTGATCCTTTACACGTTTATGAAGCCCGTTTTAATGCCTTCTGTTACGACTAGTAGGGTGCTGATTCATATTAATCCTGCACTTCCTTCTTTCAGAAATAAGTAATATGGCCTTATCACTCAAATAATTTTGTTTCCTCTGTTCCCTTTAGCCCAAAGAGTACTGTTGGTTTCAAGTAAAACCTATTTAAACTAATCCCATTCTTTCTCAACTTCAGCAGTAAACAAACCACGATTGTCCTAGTGACTAAATAGTCTATCGTGGTATGTTTCGGCTAAATCTGGATTTCAGGCATTAAAAATTATAGTTAGTTTTTTTAAACTTAGCACAACATTTCTTAAGCTTCAGCTACAAAACACTTTGGAAATGGTAATGGTCAGACCAAATTTCGGCTCCCCTGTACGATCTAGTATTACTAACTGAACTGACCCATTTGCTGTTAATTAAAATATAATCTATCATATTCCTGTGCAACCCATCAGATGAAACCCATGTATATTTATAAATGTGCCGATGTTTGTAATATATGTTAGTTATTCGTAAACCATTACGTTTACTTACCTGTAGGAGACGTTCCCTATTGCCATTGGAACTACTAATGCCAAAGGGACCTAAAACTCTTGCTCAAAGATTAGTCAGTACCTATTTTAGCATTGAAGTCACCTAGCACAAGAGAAATATCTCCTTTCTTCACAGAATTCGAAATATCCTGAAGCTGACTGTAAATCGTATCCTTCCCGTTCTCATCACAGTCCTGTGTGGGGGCATAACAACAGATGACATTCAAGTCTTTAATTTTTGTTTGAAACTTTCCTGTAAGAAATCTTTTATTGATGCAGTGATAACCTAGAAGAGTATCACTGACGTGTATGCTGAGAAGGAAACCTACACCTTGGAGATGATTTCCATCCTCCCTGCCAGAAAAGAGAAATTTAAAGTTATTTTTAAGAATATCACCTTTACCTGTCCATCTAGTCTCTTGCAAGCAGAGAATATCTAGATTATAAAAGCTGGAATTCCTGAGTGAGGACATCAAGAGAATAATATTTATATAACGTCCTCACGCTCCACGTACTTGTAGAGATAAAATGATTAGTACGAATTTTAAGGGAACTAGGTTTATTGAGAGAAATTATTGTCATTGTCATTGTCGCTATATATCATGATTTTAAGGTTAAGGCCTACTAAGGCCAGTAACTTAATAAATGTTGATTAAGATATCAAATATCAGATCTCAATCATAAACTCATTTCCATCCACATCGCAATGTTATGTCACAGATATTTCAATGATACTACCAAGGCTTTTAAAAAAGAAAGTTTACCTCGAAATGCAAGGTATTCTGATGAATTCATCTGATGTCTCCATGCTGAACGTCGAAACGAATCATTATTTATAGTCTCTAAAGTACCTTTCATTTATTCGTTAACATTAGGTTTCTTTTCACTAATATAGCCGTTAAAAGGTACATTAACCGGAGATTCAATCTTTATGGTAATACGTCAAATGAAAATATTTTTGTCCACTGCAAAAGAGTCTCGGAAAAATGGAATTTCTTCCAATTTGGAGCAAAATAAATGTTATGGACCTTCTTACTACATTAATATAGAACTTATCCTGTCAATTTGCAAACTTGGTTACAAGCATGTGAAGAGAAAAATTAATCTAGTAACTGTTTTAGAATCACTACAAAAATATTACTTTTTTACATCATTATTTGCACAGAAAGAAAGGTGGTTTTAATTTCAACGGTTTGTTATTTTTGTTTGCTATGCAAAGTGAAACTCCGATTACTAGACAAAAATCAGAAATACAAAATACAGATAATAGAGATAACTAGGAAGAAACAAGAATAATACACTGAATGCTCGTTTTCAAAGAAAACGAATCATTACAATTACCTATTTTGCATGATCCGTCAATACAAATCCGAAATAACGGATGATTCGAAAAAAAAAATAACATACATAATTTATTAGCAACTATAAAATACAAAAAAAAATCATTAAATGATTTACCTCTTAAAACGAAGAGGTTAACTTTCCCACCATCTAAGATTAAGGGGAAAATCACATGATTATTACATCCCATCACCAGATTTTTAAATTCTATAATTACATATAACTTGCAATTTAAGCTCCCATATTTTCCATATTTAGTACCATCTAACAATGGAAACTATAAACAATGTAGAATTTGAAAATTTCTTAAATTAATTTTTTTCTCGCGAAACAAAAATTCATTTTTTTCACCCCTACCCTAGAGGTCAAATCGTTGGTACCAATATAATGACCATCACGTTTCATCATAATTTCTATTTACGGTTTTTCAACCAAATATGTACGATTAATCTTTAACCTTTCATTAATCTGAAATATGAGAGGCATTGACACTAGGAGAACCAAAAGATTTTATTCGTAGCCTCGAACTGATGATTGTATTTTGAAATACAAAATATCGACTTTTTGTTTCAAAGAGAACATTTTCAGCAAAATGACATTTATTTGTTTTATGATTCGCATATCTTCCTAACAGCTGACTGTAAACAAAATCCGGAATGAAGCTTCGAGTAGATATTATTTAAGGAAAGAGTAGTTATGACATGAAACCTAAAGACATTTTTTTAGTCTTAAAAATTTCTCTTTTTGTAAAATTAATTTACCTGATTATACCCTACGTTTTTCTTTACAAGATGGGGAAAATCTAAAGACATATAGCAAAACTGTAATAGACTCTATAATAAATATAATTCAAGAATCAATGAACTAAACACATAAACTGAAAATGCCGCATTCTACGAAATGTGGTATTAAAACGTAATGACAAAATGAAGTACGTTCGTTTGAAAAAACTCGAAGCTCATATTTTCACAAAAACTGTAAATGGAGAAAAATACGAGATGTGCAATAGTGGTTTTAATTTTTTAAATCTGATCTAGAACAAGAGACTACTAAAGACTTGGGCACGATTCGTTTGAAGACAAAACTGTATGAAGCATACAGAGTCAAACAATTTCGTGAAAAATATACAATCGAAAGTCATTTCGAGATGATCACTATGAAATATAGCTTTATACACTCATGATATATGTTTCGACGCTGCGAAATAATATTGACAATTTCTTTTCGCAGAGAAAAATTCAGATATTTCACTATTAATATTTTAAAAAAGTTGCTCACTTTTAACAAAAGTTTCAGGAAGCGCTGAGTTTCAAGCAAAAATATATTTGAAATAATTTAAGTTCTTCACATTTTTAGTCAACAGAAAAGAAAGAGAATCTCAATGATAAATTATGAGACAATTCAGGTGCTCAAGTTCATACGAGATACTTTACCGGCCTGGTGCTATTGTATCACGTGATCACAAAGAGTCACTTTCCCCCCTCGATGCTAGACATTTCCACAAATAATCCACTTCACCCTCCTAAATGCGAGGCTGTTCCACAGACAATCCACTTCCCCTCCTCTATCTCACCACTGCAACCAGAAAAAAAAATCGTTGCTCAAAAGCCAACCAATTAATTTCCCTTTATTTCCTTACTTACTAATTCATCTACAGATACAATTTACTTCATGCGTTAGCGTATAGACTTCTATGTGATATCGAATTCTTCATGGCTAAATAATTCTATAACCTATTAATTGCATTTATTAATTATATCCATTAATAATAACTATTAATTGTGTCTATTAGTTATATATATTAATCACATCTATTAATCATACATGTGTGTGTGTGTGTTAATTAAATAAATTAATTATATGTGTAGTTAAATATATATGTACAGTAGACTCCCTCTTATCCGGAACTTACGGGACCGGACCCCTGGCAGGATGAACGAAAGGCCGGTTAATCCGAAAATTGTGTCAGAAAATATATAAAAGCTGCAAATGACAAAAGTACTAAATGTACTCTATTTTAATTAATGATTTGTTGTAAAATATTAACAATTTACTCACACTCACTTGAATATATCCGTGATTTTCTTTTGTTTCTTTGAACTTCACTTTTTTTACCTGCAAAGTCTTGCCATTTTTTAATAAACATCACATCAATCGCAGTTGTTGTTCAAAGTATCTTACTGCAACATCAAAAGCTTCTTTTCTTTCAATATGGCTAACTTTCCCTTCTTTCTCTTCTTCCCCATTCGCCGCTTCTTTTCCGTTCCCTTCTTGGCAGACTGCATTGATAATTTAGTCATCATTCAGTGTTTCATTTTTCAACTTCTTTCACCTTTTAACCATTTTTTCAATGTCATCTTCTTCAAGTGTGTCACCTCCAGACAGCAGTTTAAAGTAATTAAGCAGGGAAATATTGGCATTATCCGTCATATCTTCGGCAGGCGCAGGCTCATTCGATACTTTCGTGTTGTCGTCTTTGGTACTTTCCATACAGTTTTCAACTTCGGGCCAAAGTTTTCTCCATCACTTCACAAACGTTGTACGAGGCATTTCTTCAAAAGCTCTTGCCAACATGTAGCAATTTCAACATCTAACAATTAAAACACATGAAAAAAACATGTACAAACAAAGTTAAAAAAACATGTAGCAATTAAAACATCTAGCAACATCCTTGATATTTATTGTTTTCAAAGCATTTAAAAGTCCTATTCCGTCATTTTCGGTTCGCAGTAGAATTTCTGAAAAAAACTTTCTCCGGTATCGCTTTTATAAACTTACAAGCACGCCTTCATCCGTTGGTTGCACTAAAGATATTGCATTATGTGGCAAAAACATGGCTTTTATCTTGTCAGAAATGAGTTCGCTTGGGTGTGTTGGGGCATTGTCGAGAAAGGGTACGAACTTTAGAGGCGATTTAAGATTTGTCAAGCGTTTTTTTACTTTTGGAACAAATTCTGTAAAGAACCACTCTTTAAACAAATAACAAGCAGAATTTTGAGCTTTGTAGTAAACCGGCAAAGCATCTAAATTTAAATGCTTGAATGCTCGGCGTTTTGCTAATTTCCCAATTACAAAAAGAGGAAGTTTGTGCGTACCTGCAGCATTTGTACACACAGCCACAGTGATTCTTTCTTTGTTTGTTTTAAAACCTGCGCTTCACAAACGTTTTCGTTGTAAGAAGTTTAAAATTTAACCCAGTCTCATCTACATTGTAGATTTGTTGTGAGTATAGGCCTTCTTCTTCAGTAAGCACTAAAAGGTTTTCTGAAAATTCCTTTGCTGCTCAAGGATCAGTTGACAATTTCTCACCACAAACACCAAAGTAATGAACACCATGCCGTTTTATCCAGCGAGAAAGCCATCCCTCGCTTACTGAAAAATCTCTCCCATTATCGATTTTAGACTCAAGGATTAATGTTTTTATTTTAAAGATTGGCCCACTGATTGGCGTTCCTTTTCGACGCTCTTGTATGAACCATAACCAAAATGCATCATCGACAATTTCATTTTTCGGCTTTTTGAGAGTGCACCGAGAAGAAAGCGTTTTTTAAGACTCGGCTTGTGCAAAAGTCTTGTAAAGATTATCTATTCCTTCTCCATTCTGCATTTACGAACACCTAGTTCATCCCAAATATGCTTTACTGAATCACCTTTGTCAATACGTTCTAACGCTTTTAATTCCATCTCCATCGTAACGATATTACGCTTACGTTTGCACCCACTCATTTTGTACCACAAAATAATTAATATATCACAACACACACTCCTGTATACGCACAGTACACTGTAATATATAAAAAGAGGAACTGAAGCAAATATGTACTGTACTATAAACAACAAAACACGCAGCGACTAGTTTCTGCTTCTTGGAACTGGAGCAAATAAGCAAAACAAACGGCGACTTGTTTACGCTTCTTGGAAAGACCGGTTAAAGCGGAGGCCGGATAAGATAGAGTTTATTGTACTTTGCGCGATATTGGCTGACAATAGCGAAACTAATTAATGAACTTTACAAAATGAATTAAAATAATCTAATGATAATAATGAAAGCGTGGATTTCAACTGCTTTTGAAAGAAATTTTTATTGAAGCTACCATTAATATGCAATAGAATCAGAATCGGATCAGTTTGGAAGTTTGAAAACTTCCTTTTATACTAAGAAAATGTGGCAGCGCTGCTTTAAATCATCATGCCGGCACGTGTAAAGCGCATCTATTCCAC
This sequence comes from Ryuthela nishihirai, assembly GCA_038380435.1. NCBI lineage: Eukaryota > Metazoa > Arthropoda > Arachnida > Araneae > Heptathelidae > Ryuthela > Ryuthela nishihirai. The sequence continues at coordinate 9,097,170 of JAWZYU010000032.1, read as the reverse complement.
GCAGTGAGATCAGGAAAAAATGTATGACATGCGATATACCATAGCACGTGATTCATAGCTCTCTAATTGATTAGATCAGAGATGAGGAAACTCCTGCCAGCGAGATTATTTTTTATGGCCCGCTGGTAAAAACTGCATCTGCATCCATTTCATTAAAACATGAGTTTAATCTTCTACGTTCTTTAAACGTAATTTTTTTTACTATTGTTTAATAAATAATATTATTTCAAGATCGATATAAACACTTATTCATTTTTTCCCCTAGTTATGCATATAATATATGGTTTCATAGGATTTTCGTTACAGCCCTCAATGTCTTTTTTTTTTCTTTTAGTGACGGCGTAGAGAAAAAAGTTTCCCCACTCCTGGTTTAAATATTCCACAGGTTCAAATTACTGCAGCTTAGCCAGATGCTAAAAAGCAAAGCAAGTAAAAATGCACGTTATAGACATTGTTATAAATTTTTAATAGAACACTTTGAGCGTGAGTTCAAAGAATGTTTAATGTTTAACAACAAAAAAATTCATAAATGAACCTTTTTATCACAAAAGTTTTAAAAAAATCACGTGTATCAAAATAAATTCAACTAACACAAAACCTTATCTTCATCAGTATGAAACTAAACCATCAAACGAATATTTCTCATTATCTACCAATACTTCAAACAGTCGTATTTCAATTCTTATAACCTTTTATCAAAGCATAAAGGAAAACTTTTTACAACACTTAATAAGTGACACAATTCTTTTTGTGAATAAACCTGTAAATTACCAATTCCTTTTATATTATTAAGATCACCACGCATCAGACGATGAACTCTTCTTGTGAAGAAATTAAAGCCAAGGTCAGCAGCTTGCTCGACTAGCATATTGCTTCTTCTGTTTGATCGCCAAGTCTCTTGACCAACCTTCACTAAGATTAACCTAAAACTAATTCACCAAAAAAAAAAATGAATATACACTTTCAGCCACTACCGACAGCTTTTCAATTCTCTCTTTTCGTAGCACCTTTAAATATTCCAGTTCTTGTCTGTTCCAATCAGCTAGTGACGTAATTCTCGCGGTGAAGCACAAAACGAGCATCAAAATGTTACATCACGGTTGTATTGCTGCTCGCTCAATATGTCGTAACAATATCGTTTAAAGGTTTGTTTTTTCTTCTGCGAATTTCGTTATACTGATCATATTTGTTTTGTATCGCGTTAAATTTGTCCGTGGCATCAGTTAAAAGGAATCATCAAACTGATCGAAATCGGAAAAACTTTCGTTAACTGAATAATTCGTTGTTATACCCACTCAAGCAGCTATTTGCCAGAGGTCTGACAGGAGCCAGTTAGTTTATATGCCAGAGTAGAAGGTCTGTAAATGGTAGCTAGGTAGTCACTGGAAGGAGAGCTATGCACCAATCCCCTGTGATGATGCATAGAACCGGCCAGGCCTAGCACCTAATGTCCGACCCCGCCTTCTCGTGGTGCGAACCGTTAGTAACTTTCAAATGAGATACTCTCTTGTGGAAGTGAACGGAAGGGGAGGGCTACCAGATTAGTGTGACCTACTGATCTGGACAACTATGGCTACTTTTTCTTTTTTTTCTACCCTGCTGAGGAGTGGTCAACCACACAGGGTCCTGCTGCTGACCATATAAACCTACTGGATTGGACAGATATATGGCTCTGAGCTTGATTATGGATCCTGATTTTGCTGCACTGGTGGGCTTCTGTGGAGGGAAAATCTTCCGCTGTGTTTTCTGTTTGATTGTGGGTTGACAGCCCCAAGTGAATAGATTCACCAGATATGTTTATCAGCTGGTGGATAATCCTGAGCAGAAGTCATCGCAGGCACCTGAACTCTTTGCTTCTATTGGCATCGTCAAATTCTACATTGGAGGAGTCTTCCAGTGTAGATGGCTTCAGCCTTTAGTAGTGGGGGAACGGGTCTTTGCCCCATGTCTGCGATTAGGGGGCTGTTTGATATTGTCGGCATTACCTCTCTCAATAAACATAGTTTCTTTAAACATCCCACTAACCATTTTCTCTCCATAGGTAGTTGGAATGTGATGACTCTGCACAGAGCCTTTTCTCTTGATGTCCTCACACAAGAATTCCACCGTTATAATTTAGATATTCTCGGCTTGCAAGAGACCAGATGGACAGATAAAGGTCAGATTCTTAAAAATAATCTTAAATTTCTCTTTTCAGGGAGGGACGACAATAAGCATCACCAAGGCGTGGGTCTGCTTCTCAGCAGACAGTATCATCACACCCGGGAAAACCCCTTTGCACAGTGCTTTCCCCTATGACGCCACCGGCCACACCCACTTCCGCCCCCCTCCCCCTGTGACGTAACATGACGTAATCATTACATAATCATTACGTAACCGGCCACGCTCCCTTATTAATAATTAATAATTCCCTCCCCCTCCCTCAATGGTGCCATCTGTTGACAGTGAGAAGTACTATTTTTCCCAAAAAAAACCTATTTTTATTCTAATTCTTCGATTTTTGATTTCCCCCTTTATAAAAAAATCCTCCCCCTGATGAAAAAACCCCTGACGTCATCTGGTGCCTGTGAGGAACACTAATTCCCCAAAAACCATTATTTTAATTCTTTGATTTCCCTTCCTATTAAAAATTATTCCCCCTATTAAAAATTTCTTCCCCCTTATTAAAAAAAAAAACCTGGTACCATCTGTTGACAATGAAGAGTACTATTTTCGGAAAAACCTTATTTTAACTCTAATTTCCGATTTTTCTTTATTTTGCCCAATGGTTGACCTATATTTTAAGCCCTCCCTCCTCCTGCAGACCCCCTGGTTGACCTTTTAAGCCCTACCTATAGTTTAAGCCCCCGGATCGGCTGATGCAAGACTCAGAATAATTGCATAGAAAGGGATGATACAACTGTAACGTCTCACAGAAAATCAGGTCCCTAGTAATTAAACACTTACCAAAATTCTCTTCCCTTAAAAATTTAACATGCTGCGTCCAATGCGTATTTTTAGTACATCTCCTGTATTCATCTGAAATTTTACAATTCCGTTCAACTCTTTTTGAATGTCTAATGCAGATCTCAAATTGTAAATCAACTCGCAGAGTTGTATTTATTCCTTAGTAATTAAAACCCTTTGCTATTCCTTTATAATTAAAATTCCCTGCTATTAAACTCCCTAGTAACAACACTCATCAAAATTCCCTTACCTTTATTAAAAAAACCACCGTACGGTTGAAATAAATGAGTTTTCTGTAGATGCGTTTTATCGAAAAAAAAAACTTCTCCTCGGCAACGAGAGTCGAACGCGTTACCCCAGCTTCATTCTGTCAACTCCTTGAACAAGAACCAACCTGCAATGGAAAAATTTCAAACTCTGTTATCGGTAGGTGACGTCACAACAAGGGGAAAGTAACGTGGAGTGACCAGCGAGTGACACGTATCAGAAGACTGAGCACTGTTTATATACAGGGACTGTTTTATACAGGGACTTGTTAAGACATGAACATTCTGCTCAGTGTTCTGTCTCTCTCTCGAGTTGTCATAGTTTGAAAGTCTCTGGTAGAATGTCGAGAACGCGTCAATCGTTTTACGTGACTGCACGATGCATATTGGCGTCTGTAGGTATTCCTTCATATCAGAAGGATATAACCTATGAGGAATGCTTGCAGACATTAATGAATGTTATAACCGACAAAATCCTGCATATGCTCAGTACGATGCAAGGTGAGGCGGTCATAGAAACGTACGACATTGCCCATGAGTTTCTATGCTGTGTGTGTTTTGCGGAAGTCGAAGCGTTAAACCATGTCAAAAGGATGGACTACCTATCGGTTGTCGAGGATGCCATGACCTCGATAGAGATTGCGGGCATTGTGGAGGTTGCAGAATAATTAAAAACAACAAAAGGTTCTTTTCAGAACCACTTCATTTGTGTAGAAAGGATTATCGATCGTACAATTTCTGTTCACAACTCTTCTCTATCTATACATTTTTCTTCTCTATCACCCCCGTTAACAAAGTAAATTTTATAGGGATGTTTAACCTTCAGTATAATTTTACACAGTGTGTTAGGATTAACAACTCTTATTGCATAGTTATTGCGGGTAGGCTCCCTCTCCACTTTTAAAATTTAGATCTTACACCGACAGTCTTTTCATACACGTATTTTTATAACCATTTTAAAACCAACACTTATTTCTTTTATCCCTAGCGATTACTGGTTGTTGCATTTTTTACTAGAAGAAACCCTACCCCTGCCTCCCCTCGCCCGATAGCATTTTTTATTTTCTGCAGTAACAGCCCCCGCAGAAAATAAAAAATGCTATCGGGCGAAAAATTAATAAAATCTGATTTTATTCGTCGTGATGAAAAATATTGATGGGGTAATAGGTTCGACTTAAAAGACTTCGTGTTTGGATCCTCACCACGGACAACCTCTCGCTGATGGACGGTTAAACCCTACGAAATTATTCCAAATGGGGAATCACAAGGTTTTCATTGATGAATGAATCTTGGACCTGTACTGCTTCCGTACATCATGAAAACCCACTCACAGCCTTGATCCGTGTTCCCAATTTCCTTTACTAAGTCACTTCAAAAAACATTGTGATTGAAAAACTATGACTAACTGTTTTATTACGCCACGTTTTAAAAATACTTAATACTGTTGTATCCACGGTACGAGAGAATAACACTGTTCGAAGAAAAATCAGGTAAAACAGTTTGTAAAAAAATCGTTTCCTCCGTCGTTTGCGCATGTCTCATCACGCTGGTGAAACCGGGTGAAAAAATATATTTTTTTTTGTACGAGGTAGAATGTTAAAAGTACGTCGCGTGAAAAAACTTTAGTTCCATCACGAATGCACATTAATGGAGTAGGGAGGTCGTAATTTAATACTTCAACTATAAAAAAAATAATACAATGTCTCACGCAGACCTCTCTACTTGTCTACGCAAATCCGCTGAAATTTTATTTTCAACGGGACTGATACTTCGAATCCGGTATGTGCTCCAGCCAGAGCCGCCCTCGTTTCGACACACACTCACTCCCATGTGATCTGAACGGACACTGCAGGCTGGTGACGTACAAAGGTCACGGGGGCTGCAGTGGAATGCATGGCTCCTGCTGAATGCTACGCTATCAGAAGTCCATGTGGCTGGCGTGTTCTCCAAACGCTCAGAATATTACTATACGTATAACGATGTAAAGTCCGTTTTAATCAATACTTATTTCTTTCAACTCTGCGACTATTGGGCTGGCACATTTTCACTAGAAGGACCGCCTCACAGTGTCAATCCCGCAGAAAAAATTAATGAAAGGAAAAAATCTGATTTTATTCCTCGTGATGAAAAATATTGAAGGTAATAGGGTCGACCTAAAAGACCCGTGTTCGGATCCTTGCCCCGGATGGTTTTTAACAAAAGTCCTACGAAATTAAAAACTATCCCGTTACACGACGTTGTTTAAAAAATACTTATTACGGTTGTATCCTCAGCAAACTCTTTCCTAGGAAGTAATGTTACTCGATGCAACCCCAGTTACATGCTTTTACCGGGTAAAGACTGTGCGCCAGAATGTTAAAAGTAAAATTCATACGTTTCCGTAAAAAAAAAAAAACTTTAGTTCCTGCTTAAAAGACACTGTTCGAACTCTCAGTTCGATTCAGGAAGAATAGGATTTGACCTCGTGCAGTAGAAAAGGGAACAAATCCGTCCCCGGTGTCCTTTGTTAGGTGGTAGTATTAGTATCCTTATACAAGCTCACTTCAAATTTTCATATGACATTCTGGGGTTAAGTTTCAACCTTTTTATTTTTTCCAACCGCGATAATGCGCAGTTTTCTGCGGAACGCGAGCGACTACGACACCAAGGACGACCCGCACTAAACGATACGACCGTGCACTAGAACACCGTGAACGGACTTGTGTGAAACGTAATGTACAGAGCTTAACAACAGTAATATAGACTGGGATCCTCGCTCACTATACTATCATATCCCTCGAGAAATTATCAAATATGAATAGACCTCCGTAAAGTTCCGACCCCACAATCTTCTCAGTTCATTCCGCGGTCGATGCTGTCAGGATCACAAGGGATGTTTTCTGACATTCGCTAATCAAAGTGTTTTTATCTACACATCAGACTCGTCATTACATCGACAAACTACCTGTCCATAGGCTGAGTAAGCATTTAGAATGAAAAATTGAGTCTGCTTCACGACACAGATTCGTAAAACGCTCATTAATTATTTTGTGAGAGAAAGCATGCATAAAGTTCAAACACTAATACATCTTCCCTTTCTAATAAACCATACGATCAAAGTAGATAAATTGCAAGCATCATCGGATCTGATTCCGTATATCTGCTTACGACGAAAATCTCACAATAGCCTATTCAGTACTTTAACCCCCCGATACAGTATGTGACTAGGTCGTTTAACTAAATTACGTGCATGAACGAAAATGTAAAGGGATATCTGTAAATTCGCACAACGGGATAGGTGAATATTTTCACAATTCTTTTGAAGGCAGAATAACTGTGACGAGAGAGAAAGTATAAAAATGCAGTGGGATGGCTATAAAAACAGCAGATTAGAGCGCAAATACTGTAAGACAGAAAAAACGACTATTAACAAGTGTCATATAAGGAGCGACCGATAAAAGTCACACCGTAGTGGAAGGAGTAATACAGGAAAAATCATAAAATATTAACCCCCCCCCCTTCCCCCACGCTAGTAAATCATGGTCCATTGCGTACACACGGCTGAATATCACAAAAATACTTTGCATATAGCAAAGGACTACCGAAGTTTGGAAATTTAAAATCTGAAAACTCACTGTTTATAGTATTTCCGTGAAACGTCACCCCCCAGAATCGAGATCTAGCTCTGTCGCCAGTTATTCCAGCGTACTATCCCTTTTCAGCACGTTTGAATAAGTGCATGTGAAGGTGGCTAGCTGCAGACACAAGCTTTTCGACAAAAGATAGGATGTTTCACTACAATCTAACACGGAGATGTCTGTTTAGTTATTTTTTCCTCCTATTTCTACACTAGTGTGGAAGTCTTGGAACAAGTGGGTCCGGTTAGCACACGTTTTTGATATTGTTACGACAGAAGAATCTGGCAACCGAAAGCAAAGTTTCAGCCAACGAATAAGAACGTTGGGAGAATTTGGAGAAGAAGAGTGGAGCGTTAACGGTCGTTGTATTGTAACGGTCGTTGTATTGTAACGGTCGGAGAGTTCGAAAATGGCCGGTGGGCTGTTCTGAGACAGTGCGCGTTAAGTATCAAGAAGTAACTTGATGTGTTGTGTATACGCGGAAGGATAAAAGTGGGATCTTTTATCGTTAAGTATCAAGAAGTAACTTGATGTGTTGTGTATACGCGGAAGTATAAAAGTGGGAACTTTTATGGCTAACTTCGAATGTCTACACGGACTGTCTTTTTGTTCGGCTAGTGTGTGAAAAGTTATTAGCACAGGACGAGAATTGGTTTACGAGTGAAGATCTTCGGGTGACCTGGTAAATCAAGTAAAAGGTAGTATTTAGTAAAATACACAGAGCTGATGTGTGCTCATGCAGGAAGATTGATGACTTGTGCATGTTAATAGTTGATTTGTTAATAAGATACTTCATCCATATTTCCTTTGTAACAATTTACCTTGTATTGAATTTGGTTTTGAAATATAGCTTTTAATACTCACGCTCAGTGGCTATCCATTTTTGTGATCCGCAACATTTGGTGTCAGAAGTGGGATTAATTTATTGAATGCCGTTAACTAGAAGTATGGATGAATTAGTAAAGTTGATAAATGACTTGAAGGCTGATATTAAAGGTGATATGGCCGCCCTAAGCGATAAAATAGATGATTTGAAAGCCGAAATGGCCGCACGAAATAATGAGTTGAGGACTGAGATAGTTTCTCGAAAAGATGATTTGAAAGCCGAAATGGCCGCACAAAATAATGAGTTGAGAACGGAGATAGTTTCTCGAAAAGATGATTTGAAAGCCGAAATGGCCGCACAAAATACTGAGATGAGAGCTGAAGTGGCTTCTCAAGTTGGTAAGATTATTGATCACTTCAAGGATCATAAAACCGAACTCAATAGACAATGCAATAGTTTAAATGTTGAATTTGTCAGTGAAAAAGATGATCTTGATAGTGTTAAGTTAGATTATAAACACGAAATTGAAATTGTAAAAACTGATTGTAAACATGGAAAAGAAAAAGAGAAAGGCAATGCATATAAAAATGTGGATCTGCTACTGGAAATCAAGAATCGTAGGGATAGCGCAGATAATGCCTTTGACCACGCAACTACTGGTGATGCATGGCAGAGTGTCTATGTCGCTGGTGACATGTCTAGGAACTGTGAAGAACAATCACACAGGTCAGAGAGCTGTGAGACTATACAGTACGCTTTGCACTTCAAAATACCTAGGTATACAAGTCTGGCACGATCTGAAGAGAGATCCACACGAAAGGTATTCTATTCCTCGCCGTCAGCAAAATGCGTCATGGACAATTATCGCAAAGGCAGAGTAACGAGTGGTAATGAGGGGGAACGAAACAGAGTTTACGTTTCGCAGAGTGGTCCGAGTAAAGAAGAGGCGTCCATTCATCATAGATACAAAGTGCCATTCGACGTTACTGGGGAAGTCGGAGAGATTTTTCCGAAACATATAGCCACACTCGAATCGTTTATAGAAAGTGGGGATTTAAGAAAGAAGAATTCCGAAGAATGGCTTAGAAGCGTAACAGGTTATGCTAGTAAAGGAGCTTCAGGCAGAGACAGTACTTCAAAGACTAACTTTCTGGATGAAACTAAGCCTCAGAGTTACGATCAGAGAGAAGTGAATCCCTCAGATAATTTCAACGTAGCCACGCTGAATTTCTTTTCTGAACAGTCAATGTGCAGATTTGGACATTATAACCATTTAGATTATAAGGATATAGAAAAGTTTTATCACGACTACAAGAGCTCTAAAGTGGACAATATCATGTTACAAAACTCGTCGCTGATCTCCAGAATGAACAATTTGGCAATCATGACTGATGTTTCCCTGGCTAATTACAATGAGAGCTCCAAGAAAGTGAATTCCGAAGAAACGGCAACTATGACCTCCTCGGGTCATGTGTTTTGCTGGAGACCCGAGTGGCGCCATCGGATGGTAGATAAATACGGTACAGGAGGTGTCGGCGACAAAGTGAGTCTTGTCTTGGCTCCTGCACTTGCTGCTTTAGGTCTCAAGGTCCCTATGATCTCCGGTCGTGCTCTCCAATTGACGGGAGATACTCTGTATAAATTGGAATCCATCCCTGGCTTCACAGTCGACTGCACTAAAGATAAAATCGAGCAGATGATGGAAGACGTCGGATGCTGCATCGTAGGACAGACAGAGGAGCTGGTGCCAACAGATAAGGAGATTTACCGCTGCAAGGATCTGATGGCTACCATAGATAGCGTTCCTCTAATGATATGCTCAATTGTGTCCAAAAAGCTGGCTGAAGGAGTGTGTGCTTTGGTTTATGATGTTGAATTCGGAAAAGGAGCTATTGATCTCATCAGTACAGAAGATGTTGCTGTTGATTTAGTTAAGAAAATGGTTGCAGCATCACAGGCTCGTGGAATGAAGAGTTTGAGTTGTTCAGCTGTTATCAGCAACATGGATTCACCTCTTGAAAACTCTGTTGACAACTCTCTGGAAGTGATGGAAGCTGTTCAGTGTTTCCTTGGTGACGGATCCTTGGAACTGCAAGAGCTCGTCGAAGAGTTAGGAGGAGAACTTCTGCGTTTGGTGAACATTGTGGATAATAGGGTAGATGAAGCATCACGTGTCTGCAAGGTTCTGCATAACGGCAATGCTTTGAACAAGTTTCGTAACATGTTAATAGAACAAGGAGTATCTGAAGATGTTGCAAGCTGGCTATGTGAAGGTAAAACAGAAAAAATATTGCTAGCAGCCCGACACATCACTGATTTCACTTATACAGGAGAAACAGGTAAGGTTGTCGGATTAGAAGCTGCAGTTCTAGCAAGAGTATGGAAGGAGGAGATGGACCGAAGCGCTAAAAAGAATTATGGAGCTGATATTATATTTGTGAAGCACCTTGGGGATCAAATTGAATCAGGTGAAATATGGCTGAAGGTTCATCACGACAGTTCTGAATTAAGTGAAAGTCAACTGACAAAAGGGTCAGACTGGAGGATGAAACTCCTCCCTAGATTTTATGTCACTAATGACTTTCATTCCTTGTTACTGTTGATAGAAGCAAAAATCCAAAGAAGAAAACTTTCGACAAAGAAGAAAACTTTTTACAGGTTTTGCACGAAAACTCTTAGTCGATTCTTCTCCCTGCAGAGACATAAACGTGTTCACAAGGGCTATAGGCCTTACACGTATTATGTTTGTGGACGAGGCTTCAGTCAGAAAAGAAATCTACGTCATAATGAGATTCGCTTTCATTTTGACACAGACGTGGTATATCGCATTCGTCGATGTCCAGCTACAAAGTGCAAGGTGGTTCACGTGGATCATTTGGCCCCGTTTCATCGAAGAACTGAAGAAGCTTTGGAATCCAGAATTGTTCGGGACGAACAAGACCTAGGAAGGGGGCAGTGTTACGACAGAAGAATCTGGCAACCGAAAGCAAAGTTTCAGCCAACGAATAAGAACGTTGGGAGAATTTGGAGAAGAGTGGAGCGTTAACGGTCGTTGTATTGTAACGGTCGTTGTATTGTAACGGTCGGAGAGTTCGAAAATGGCCGGTGGGCTGTTCTGAGACAGTGCGCGTTAAGTATCAAGAAGTAACTTGATGTGTTGTGTATACGCGGAAGGATAAAAGTGGGATCTTTTATCGTTAAGTATCAAGAAGTAACTTGATGTGTTGTGTATACGCGGAAGTATAAAAGTGGGAACTTTTATGGCTAACTTCGAATGTCTACACGGACTGTCTTTTTGTTCGGCTAGTGTGTGAAAAGTTATTAGCACAGGACGAGAATTGGTTTACGAGTGAAGATCTTCGGGTGACCTGGTAAATCAAGTAAAAGGTAGTATTTAGTAAAATACACAGAGCTGATGTGTGCTCATGCAGGAAGATTGATGACTTGTGCATGTTAATAGTTGATTTGTTAATAAGATACTTCATCCATATTTCCTTTGTAACAATTTACCTTGTATTGAATTTGGTTTTGAAATATAGCTTTTAATACTCACGCTCAGTGGCTATCCATTTTTGTGATCCGCAACAATATTATCTTGATTGGCAATCTGAAAGAACACTGTCTGTGGAACATTACCCCCCTGCAAGCTAGTACTAATTACTTCACGATTCTGAGGGACGAAGGTTGTAATCGTTGGCAAATATTTTTCAGAAATATGTAATCAACCATAGTGTTCGGATATTTGATCCACAGTAAGACATGAACGTTGTTTACCTGCCATCAGCGTCCCCTTCTACGGATCGTATGAGAGGTAATTGTTACGACAATTAGTTACGTCAAGTCGTGTTTATTTTTAAAAGCAAAGGCACACTAATTACCGACTAGCTACAGAACGATATAATCATTACATAACCATTACGTAACAGGCCAATCCCCTTATTAAAACACCCCTCTTTCCCCCTCAGTGGCGCCTCCATGGAACACACCTGTGAAATATCACCACGTTTTTGTATTTAACGTACGGTTGAATCGTTCTACGATGCTAGCTTTGGTTTCATTATGAGTGTGTTTTTAAGATACGTTTGAAATCCTCTGTTAGTGAATTCAACCCCCCTTATCTGTTTGTAATTTCAGAGGTATTCTGAAAGGTTTTTGTGATCAAAAGCTCCCACGATTTCCGTTTTAAATGAGCACCACATGCATATTTCGAAAGCACGTCTATACAAGCTCGTAAATATTTGTAGACGTCATTATGTTTACTAAGAGATGGCAAATCTACCAGATCTCGACCAATGGGATGGAGTTACAGGGACACGTCAGGGGTTTAAGGTATAAGTATTACCCTTCGACGGGCAGTAAGGCATTATTTTTTCCAGTATCGACTTGCTATGGCTTGTGCTAAACGTTCCCTGACCGATGGTGAGCTTCCTGCGAAGCGACTTGCTGTTAGAGATGATGATAGCCATATGTTTCAACTCGGATCGGATTTGTTTGCGAGCGTTTGTGAATATCGGTCATATCCTAAAGTGCACATACGTGTGTTCCAGAGTGATGACTCGTTAAAACTATATCCTACAAAGGACGGTGTGATGCTGTCTGAAGAGCAGTGGCATGGACTGGTTTCGTATGCGTCTACAATCGTCGAAGCGTTCGAAGATGTCGAATACGGCGTGTATGAACTGTACGCTATGGTTTGCCTCGTCGTGCTCAAAGGTGAATACGGTGTGGTCATTAAAAAAAGCACACCCCGTGACGGAGGACTTGTGTTTTCGTTATCGGTTCGACTCAGCGTCGAACAGTGGCAGCAGTTGACAGATTTATGCGATCCAATCACCTACAGTTTGATGGCTCTGAAGTTTGAAAACGGTAAATTTTGGAATGCAGTGCTGAAGGTAGAATTAGCGGCAAATCTTCCTCGAAGCCCATCATCTAACGATCGACCCCTTGAACAAGACAGCAGTGATTTCATAAAGCTTATAGACTGTTTAAAGCGGACTTTGAAAACAGTTCTCCGAAAAGAACTGTTTACGCTGCTACATAAGAACTGTTTCGGGTGTGAAGTGGATCATCCGAGTCAACTTCGCCATTCGTGCCTCACCATAAACGCTGAATCAGCTTACGATTATTTCACAGAAGTGGTAAGAAACGTTAATTTAACCGATATTGCCGAACGTTTTGTGGAAGAATCATGTATTGAACTAAATCGTCCTGCTAATATCACATTTATGTCTAAATTGAACTTTGCAACAGTACTAAAAGAGGTGCACGGTGAACTGGTATGTACGAACTAAATATTAATGTGACCTTAATGTAAATAAATATGAATGTCTCTGATATTTTTGTCAATGTGATTTCTTTTGTATAGTTAACGGGATTTTAAGGTCAGCCTTAGAAGTGTTAATATTGTTCTCTGTTTCAAGACCTCGCACAGCTAGCAAGCTATGTTGGGTCGAATGTTTTATATCGGGTGGGTGTAAAAGAAAGGGATGGGAAACCAAAGCTAGCATCGTAGAACGATTCAACCGTACGATAAAAACAAAAATGTGGTGATATTTCACAGATGTGTTCCATGGATAGTGATCGTTGTCTCTATAGATTTAAAGCATAGAGTGTGTATCTCTTTGTATGTAATCGCTTATAACGAGACAATATTTCCTTTAAAAGTTGGAATATTATTATGAACTAAAAAAGTGATGATATATACACTATCTGATCGTTAAAATCAAACTTTAGCAGGTTAATATATCGTTCTCTAGCTAGTCGGTAATTAGTGTGTCTTTGCTTTTAAAAATAAACACGACTTCACGTAGCTAATTGTCGTAACAATTACCTCTCATACGATCCGTAGAAGGGGTCGCTGATGGCAGGTAAACAGCGTTCATGTCTTACTATGGATCAAATATCCGAACACTATGGTTGATTACATATTTCTGAAAAATATCTGCCAACGATTACAACCTTCGTCCCTCAGAATCGTGAAGTAATTAGTACTAGCTTGCAGGGGGGTAATGTTCCACAGACAGTGTTCTTTCAGATTGCCAAACAAGATAATATCAAAAACGTGTGCTAACCCGAACCACTTGTTCTAAGACTTCCACACTAGTGTAGAAATAGGAGGAAAAAATAACTAAACAGACATCTCCGTGTTAGATTGTAGTGAAACATCCTATCTTTTGTCGAAAAGCTTGTGTCTGCAGCTAGCCACCTTCACATGCACTTATTCAAACGTGCTGAAAAGGGATAGTACGCTGGAATAACTGGCGACAGAGCTAGATCTCGATTCTGGGGGGTGACTTTTCACGGAAATACTATAAACAGTGAGTTTTCAGATTTTAAATTTCCAAACTTCGGTGGTCCTTTACTATATGCAAAGTATTTCTGTGATATTCATCCGTGTGTACGCAATGGACCGTGATTTACTAGCGTGGGGGAAGAGGGGGGGTTAATATTTTATGATTTTTCCTGTATTACTCCTTCCGCTACGGTGTGACTTTTATCGGTCGTTCCTTATATGACACTTGTTAATAGTCGTTTTTTCTGTCTTACAGTATTTGCGCTGTAATCTGCTGTTTTTACAGCCATCCCACTGCATTTTTATACTTTCTCTCTCTTCACAGTTATTCTGCCTTCAAAAGAATTGTGAAAATATTCACCTATCCCGTTGTGCGAATTTACAGATATCCCTTTACATTTTCGTTCATGCACGTAATTTAGTTAAACGACCTAGTCACATACTGTATCGGGGGATTAAAGTACTGAATAGGCTATTGTGAGATTTTCGTCGTAAGCAGATATACGGAATCAGATCCGATGATGCTTGCAATTTATCTACTTTGATCGTATGGTTTATTAGAATGGGAAGATGTATTAGTGTTTGAACTTTATGCATGCTTTCTCTCACAAAATAATTAATGAGCGTTTTACGAATCTGTGTCGTGAAGCAGACTCAATTTTTCATTCTAAATGCTTACTCAGCCTATGGACAGGTAGTTTGTGGATGTAATGACGAGTCTGATGTGTAGATAGACACTTTGATTAGCGAATGTCAGAAAACATCCCTTATGATCCTGACAGCATCGACCGGGGAATGAACTGAGAAGATTGTGGGGTCTGAACTTTACAGAGGTCTATTCATATTTGATAATTTCTCGAGGGTTATGATAGTATAGTGACCGAGGGTCCCAGTCTATATTACTGTTGTCAAGCTCTGTACATTACATTTCACACAAGTCCGTTCACGTGTTCTAGTGCACGGTCGTATCGTTTAGTGCGGGTCGTCCTTGGCGTCGAAGTTGCTCGTGTTCCGCAGAAAACTGCGCATTATCGCGGTTGGAAAAAATAAAAAGGTTGAAACTTAACCCCAGAATGTCATATGAAAATTTGAAGTGAGCTTGTATAAGGATATTAATACTACCACCTAACAAAGGACACCGGGGACGGATTTGTTCCCTTTTCTACTGCACGAGGTCAAATCCTATTCTTCCTGAATCGAACTGAGAGTTTGAACAGTGTCTTTTAAGCAGGAACTAAAGTTTTTTTTTTTACGGAAACGTATGAATTTTACTTTTAACATTCTGGCGCACAGTCTTTACCCGGTAAAAGCATGTAACTGGGGCTGCATCGAGTAACATTACTTCCTAGGAAAGAGTTTGCTGAGGATACAACCGTAATAAGTATTTTTAAACAACGTCGTGTAACAGGATAGTTTTTAATTTCGTAGGACTTTTGTTAAAAACCATCCGGGGCAAGGA
The DNA here is from genome assembly GCA_038380435.1 of Ryuthela nishihirai. Classification (NCBI taxonomy): domain Eukaryota; kingdom Metazoa; phylum Arthropoda; class Arachnida; order Araneae; family Heptathelidae; genus Ryuthela; species Ryuthela nishihirai. The sequence goes on along the minus strand of JAWZYU010000032.1, from coordinate 9,081,764 downwards.
TCCGAACACGGGTCTTGTAGGTCGACCCTATTACCTTCAATATTTTTCATCACGAGAATAAAATCAGATTTTTTCCTTTTATTCATTTTTTCTGCGGGATTGCCACTGTGAGGCGGTCCTTCTAGTGAAAATGTGCCAGCCCAATAGTTGCAGAGTTGAAAGAAATAAGTATTGATTAAAACGGACTTTACATCGTTATACATATACTAATATTCTGAACGCTTGGAGAACACGACAGCCACATGGACTTCTGATAGCGTAGCATTCAGCAGGAGCCATGCATTCCACTGCAGCCCCCGTGACCTTTGTTCGTCACCAGCCTGCAATGTCCGTTCAGATCACATGGGAGTGAGTGTGTGTCGAAACGAGGGCGGCTCTGGCTGGAGCACATACCGGATTCGAAGTATCAGTCCCGTTGCAAATAAAATTTCAGCGGATTAGCATAGACAAGTTGAGAGTGGTGCATGAGACATTGTATTATTTTTTTTATAGTTGAAGTATTAAACTACGACCTCTGTACTCCATTAATGTGCATTCGTGATGGAACTAAAGTTTTTTCACGCGACGTACTTTTAACATTCTACCTCGTACAAAAAAAAATATTTTTTCACCCGGTTTCACCAGCGTGATGAGACATACGCAAACGACGGAGGAAACGATTTTTTTAAAAACAGTTTTACCTGATTTTTCTTCGAACAGTGTTACTCTCTCGTACCGTGGATACAACAGTATTAAGTATTTTTAAAACGTGGCGTAATAAAACAGTTAGTCATACTTTTTCAATCACAATGTTTTTTGAAGTGACTTAGTAAAGGAAATTGGGAACACGGATCAAGGCTGTGAGTGGGTTTTCACGATGTACGGAAGCAGTACAGGTCCAAGAATCATTCGTCAATAAAAACCTTGTGATTCCCCGTTTGGAATAATTTCGTAGGGCTTAACCGTCCGTCAGTGAGAGGTTGTCCGTGGTGAGGATCCGAACACGAAATCTTTTAAGTCGAACCTATTACCACATCAATACTTTTCATCACGACGAATAAAATCAGATTTTATTAATTTTTCGCCCGATAGCATTTTTTATTTTCTGCGGGGACTGTTACTGCAGGGGTAGGGTTTCTTCTAGTAAAAAATGCAACAACCAGTAATCGCTAGGGATAAAAGAAATAAGTGTTGGTTTTAAAATGGTTATAAAAATACGTATATGAAAAGACTGTCGGTGTAAGATCTAAATTTTAAATGTGGAGAGGGAGCTTACCCGCAATAACTATGCTATAAGAGTTGTTAATCCTAACACACTGTGTAAAATTATACTGAAAGTTAAACATCCCTATAAAATTTACTCTGTTAACGGGGGTGATAGAGAAGAAAAATGTATAGATAGAGAAGAGTTGTGAACAGAAATTGTACGATCGATAATCCTTTCTACACAAATGAAGTGGTTCTGAAAAGAACCTTTTGTTGTTGTTGTTTTTAATTATCCTACAACTTCCACAATGCCCGCAATCTCTATCGAGGCCATGGCATCCTCAACAACCGATACGTAGTCCATTCTTTTGACATGGTTTAACGCTTCTACTTCCGCAAAACATACACGGCATAGAAACTCATGGGTAATGTCGTACGTTTCTATGACCCCCTCACCTTGCATCGTACTGAGCATATGCAGGATTTTGTCGGTTATAACATTCATTAATGTCTGCAAGCATTCCTCGTAGGTTATATCTTTCTGATATGAAAGAATACCTACAGACGCCAATATGCATCGTGCAGTCACATAAAACGATTGACGCGTTCTCGACATTCTACCAGAGACTTTCAAACTATGACAACTCGAGAGACAGACAGAACACTGAGCAGAATGTTCATGTCTTAACAAGTCCCTGTATATATAAACAGTGCTCAGTCTTCTGATATGTGTCACTCGCTGGTCACTCCACGTTACTTTCCCCTTGTTTTGACGTCACCTACCCTTAGAGAACAACAATCACAGGACACTCAACCTCCCGCGGCGATTGCATCATTTGTCACGAGATGTTTCGTTGCTACCTGACCGGTAAGAGGACACGTATGTGCATGATGAAACTCCACGTACGACTTCAGGAATGCCGATAACAGAGTTTGAAATTTTTCCATTGCAGGTTGGTTCTTCTTCAAGGAGTTGACAGAATGAAGCTGGGGTAGCGCGTTCGACTCTCGTTGCCGAGGAGAAGTTTTTTTTTTCGATAAAACGCATCTACAGAAAACTGATTTATTTCAACCGTACGGTGGTTTTTTTAATAAAGGTAAGGGAATTTTGATGAGTGTTTAATTACTAGGGAGTTTAATAGCAGGGAATTTTAATTATAAAGGAATAGCAAAGGGTTTTAATTACTAAGGAAAAAATACAACTCTGCGAGTTGATTTACAATTTGAGATCTGCATTAGACATTCAAAAAGAGTTGAACGGAATTGTAAAGTTTCAGATGAATACAGGAGATGTACTAAAAATACGCATTGGACGCAGCCTGTTAAATTTTTAAGGGAAGATAATTTTGGTAAGTGTTTAATTACTAGGGACCTGATTTTCTGTGAGACGTTACAATTGTATCATCCCTTTCTATGCAATTATTCTGAGTCTTGCATTAGCCGATCCGGGGGCTTAAACTATAGGTAGGGCTTAATAGGTCAACCGCGGGGTCTGCAGGAGGAGGGAGGGCTTAAAATATAGGTCAACCATTGGGGCAAAATAAAGAAAAATCGGAAATTAGAGTTAAAATAAGGTTTTTCCGAAAATAGTACTCTTCATTGTCAACAGATGGTACCAGGGTTTTTTTTTTAATAAGGCTGAAGAAATTTTTAATAGGGGGAGTAATTTTTAATAGGAAGGGAAATCGAAGAATTAAAATAAGGGTTTTTGGAGAATTAGTGTTCCTCACAGGCACCAGATGACGCCAGGGGTTTTTTCATCAGGGGGAGGAATTTTTTTATAAAGGGGGAAATCAAAAATCGAAGAATTAGAATAAAAATAGGGGTTTTTTTTGGAAAATAGTACTTTTCACTGCCAACAGATGACGCCACTGAGGGAGGGGAGGGGGAGGAAATTATTAATTATTAATAAGGGGGCGTGGCCGGTTACGTAATGATTATGTAATGATTACGTCATATTACGTCATAGGGGGAGGGGGCGGAAGTGGGCGTGACCAATGACGTCATAGGGGAAAGCACTGTGCAAAGGGGGATTCCCCGGGTGTGATATACTACTCACGCTAGTGATGCTCTTCTAGGATATGAGTGCGTTAATGAAAGGTTTCTTACAGCAAAATTTCAGACAAGTGTTAAAGACTTGAATGTTATCTGCTGTTATGCCTCCACTGAGGATGCCGATGAGGATGAGAAGGAAAGGTTTTATGAACAACTTCAGGATATTTTGAATTCTGTCAAGAAAGGAGATATTACCCTTGTTCTTGGTGACATCAATGCCAAAGTTGGTACTGACTCTGACCTTTGGGGAGGAGTAATAGGCCCTTTTGGTATTGGTAGCTGCAATGGCAATGGACAACGTCTCCTACAGGTAAGGAAACTCAATGGATTCAGAATAACTAACACTTATTACAAACACCGCGACATACATAAGTACACATGGGTTTCACCTGATGGGCTACATAACAATATGATTAATTACATATTAATTAACAGCAAATGGGCAAGTTCTGTTAGGAATACCAGGTCATATAGGGGAGCTGAAATTGGATCTGACCATTACCTTGTTAAAAGTGTCTTGCAACTTAAACTTAAAAAGTGTTGTGCTAGGGTTAAAAAATTTACTTTTAATACTGAAGCTCTGAAAGATCCAGTTATAGCCAAAGCTTACCATGATAGGTTACTTAGTCATTATGACAGTCATGTTTTGCTTACTACTGAAGTTGAGGAAGAATGGGATCATTTTAAACAGGCTTTTTTGGACACTAACAGTACTCTTTTAGGAAAAAAGGAGCAAAAGAGGCAAAATTATCTGAGTGATAAGGCACTTGAGCTTATTTCGGAAAGAAAGAACTGCAGGAATGCCCTTAATCAATACCCTACTAGTCATAATAGAAAGCATTACAGAGACCTTAATAAACTTGTAAAGGATCAGTTAGCAGCTGATAAGAATCTTTGGCTTGATGGTTTGGCTGAGAAATCCGAGGAAGCAGTTAGATAGCACAACAGCAAAGAGCTGTACCAGATAGTTAATGTTTTGTGTGGTAGAAAACGGACAGGCATACAAGGATTGAAGGATAAACAAGGTAAGATTATAGAAGGGGAGGATTCTGTCATGGCTAGGTGGGTAGAGCATTTCAGTGATGTTCTAAACAATGTAGTTAGTTCTACTCCCATTGTTTGCAATGATGATAGATGCATTGGTGGCTTTAATGTTGGCCCTATAACAAAATCTGAAATTATTTTGGCTGTTTCTAAACTTAAACTTCATAAATCCCCAGGGGTAGATGAAATTACTACGGAAATGCTTAGAGCTGGGAATGTTTCGGTTACCACTTGGATGACTGAAAATCTGAATATCTTTTATGATAAAGGCATGGTTCCTAAGGATTTTACCAGAGCTATTGTTATCCCTATTTTCAAAAAAGTTGATCGCAGTTCTTCTGATAACTATAGGGGTATCAGCCTACTCTCTGTTCCAGGTAAAGTTCTTTCCATGATTGTGCTTAATAGAATTAAGAATCTGGTTGACAGTCAATTACGTGATGAGCAATGTGGATTCAGAAGTGGTAGGGGATGTGTGGATCAGATATTTTCAATTAGGCAGATTCTTGAGAAATGTTTAGAATTTCAGAAACCTTTGGTTGCTTTGTTGATTTCAAAAAGGCTTTCGACTCTGTTGATCGTCATAATTTGTGGTTGATTGTGAGATCATATGGTATACCAGACAAGTTAGTTAACATTATGAAAGCTCTCTATAATAACACTGAGTCGTGTGTGAGAGTTGGTAAGGCTTGTAGCAATTGGTTTATCATTACTTCTGGTGTTCGACAAGGGTGCATTTTGTCTCCTTTTCTCTTTACCTTGGTTATTGATTATGTAATGCGAAATTGACTTCAAGGGAAAGATTTTGGCCTTAAATGGTCTGGAGATACGAAAGTTTCCGATTTAGATTATGCTGATGATTTAGCCCTTTTGGCAAATGATGTTGATGAGATGAACTCTTTCATTCGAGCTGTTGATGAGACTGGTAGTAAAGCAGGTTTGGTTATAAACAGAGAAAAATCTAAAGTGATGAAAATTGGTCAGGCAGGCTGTGATTCAGTTAATCTGAATGGTTGCAGTCTTGAGCAGGTGTCACAGTTTAATTACCTTGGGAGCTATATAACAGATAATGGTAATGTGCGGCATGAGATTAACAGACAAATAGGGATTGCTGCCGGGACTTTTAAGAACCTATGGAGAGTGTGGAGAAATAGGCGTATACACCTAAAGACTAATATTAGACTGTATAATAGTTTGGTTCTTTCTAGGGTTAGTTATGGTAGTGAAACTTGGACACTTTGTAAACAAGATAACAGGAAAGTAGATGCTTTTGATTCCAGATGCTTACGCAGTATCTTGGGCATTAGGTGGTTCAACTTTGTAACTAATGATGAGATTAGGGAAAGGAGTTTGCAACCTCCTTTAAGCAGCATATTGTGCAGAGAGAGACTCCGTTGGTTTGGCCATGTTGCCCGTATGAATAATTATAGATTGGCGAATAGGGTTATGAACAGTGTGCCTAAAGGCCTCAGAAAGAAGGGGAGACCTAGGATGCGGTGGGAAGACAATGTCAAACATGACGTTGTTAGAATTGGTGTGCAGTGGCCAGATGCAATAGATGTAGCTCAGGATAGACTTGCTTGGAGAACTAAATTGCACGGTCTGGTTGGACCTCCGTAGCCCATGGCTACTTGAGGATGATGATGATGATGATGAGAAGGTCTGAGAGGATGGCAGGACCTCAGCAGAAAAACTACAAATACATCCATGCCTTACCCGGGGCTCGAACCAAGGTCCCGTAGATGAGTAGCCAAAGAGTTCATTATATCAGTGTTTCGATAAAAGGGAAACCTTAGGGGATTCAAATCTTACATTTGATAAACAGATTTCTGCTTAAAAAATTTATTTGAACCTACTCTTCCTCGTTATTTGTCTGCTTTCAGTGTCCAAACGGTTCTGCTATATCTTCCCAAGTCGTTGACCAATCGTAATGAAGTATGCACCAAATGAAAGCTTTTCACGTGGGAAGTGTCATAAGCTGCCAAAAATATCTCCATACTTCTTTTTGGTTCGTTTTTTAAATTCAGTGGTCCTTTCAAAAGCGGCCATATCAAATTCATGGCAAATAACATAACGCGATCAAGGGACATTGACGGAAAGATTAATACACCAAAGCATTAATTATATGCAATAATTATAAGCAACACAAGGTGATTCCAAAAGGTCGAGTCAAACTGTGAGAACGTGTTCTCGTACACCGATGAAATGTTTCCTATGAACATTGAAGCCAGTAACTCTTCCATTCCGAGTAATATAACATTTTGAGAGTAAAGGTAAGTAAGCCTGTCAAAAGGTAAATTCGTATATCTGACGTCATAGTGCAAATCCACTTACACATAATCCATCTCCTCAACCAGATATTTCTTCAGGTGTAAAATATATTAATTCTCCCTTTCAAAGAAGAATAGATGAAATATCCACGAATACTCTTTCTGCAACTTCCATGGATATGAAATCTCACAATAATCAAACACGTTTATTGTGGTATATGATATGACCTATTCCTGTCTATTAGTTATTTCAGTAAACATTTTCAAAGATGTACTATTTTTTTTCAGATATACACTTCAAAATCAAACCAGAATGAATTAGAGCACATATCATACCTATCTTTCTCTAATAATCAATTTCTCAACGAATATGAGATTTTTAAAAACAAAATCAGTGAGGTAGTCATGATTAACTTTTATTATACATCTGCAGATCAGTTTCTAAAGATAATTTAATTTACATGCCAAATATGTACAAAGTTTAGTGGTATACATTTGTGAATATATTCATTGCCTACGAATAGAAATGAACCCGAGAAATTACTATTAAGTACCAAACTGAAATTAACAAAAATCATAAACAAGCAAAAGTTTTCAAGGGTATGGTAGAAACATTTGATTGACAGGTTTACCTTTTTAATTCATAATTTGATAACTTTTAATACTAAGGCGAACAGATGTCCCAGTTTTGAATCTCTTGTCCCAATGCCCAAAAAGATCATTGGAGTGATTCTTCCTGGTTTCTTTCAAAAGTGAAAAGTTTGTCTTACTGAGAGCACGTGTCTATAGATTTGCACTCGTTCAAACAGTTTTTGGCACGTGTCTATAGATTTGCACTCGTTCCTTCCAAGTTAACGAGATGCGAGTTGTTTGAGAGCTTGTCTAAGTCATTAAGTGTTAAAAACAATTACCTTATGATCATTTCTGTCTTAACTGGAGGAGCATCAAATTCGGTCTGCAAAATCTGTGTTGCTATGGAGACTACTAAAGACAAAGATTTTACTTTTAAACAAGGATGCAGTTTGGGGACGACATAAAAAAATTCATGACGGTTTATCATAAGTATGTGGGGCCTGTTCATGTGCCACTATTATGGTGTGAATGCCCAAATTCAGCGAAAGGACGGCAGAACTTCGAAGACCTCTCTCGTGCAGAAAGACCGAAGAAGTGGTGAATGAATCATCGCTGCTGTTCATGAACTGATTAAGGAAAATTCATACATCACCCTTTAGATGTCAATGTCTCGATTAGTAGTGGGGAAACAATTAATCGTGAATATTCAAAGTTTCGAAAGAACAGCAAAAAATATAAATTAAAAAATTAAAAAAATACTTAATCTTGGTACGACAATACATTCAATTCGTATTCACTTCGAAGGAAGAGGCAATGTTGTATAGGAAAATGGTAACCTATCTTCCTTTGAAGTGAATACGAACTCAATGACCAATTGCACCATCGATATGCTTTACATTTGTTTTTTTACTTTTTAGCGCCTTATAGGAAAATAGGTATTTTTTAAATTTTTAAATTTTTTTTTGTTGTCGCTAAAAAACATCCACCTTCCAAACCTTTGATATACGACTCATAAACATCGAGCGCATTTGACCTCCCCCCCACCTCTTTTTGGAGTCATGTTTGAGGTAGACCACGACATTGGAGATATTACAAGCTTTAAACTGAGATACAACTCGTTAAAGTCGACCTTAGCGAAAATCCCTCCCCCCACATTTTATCAGGGAGAATGCGAAATAGTTACCTACTCTCATTATACAAGCTTTCATTTGACACCTAACTCATAAATGTAAGCCCTCGCGTTCGGAAAATAGGGCAGAACGATTTCGGCATCTTCCTTCTTTTATGGGGGAAGAGAGAATAGTGGTTCAATTTTTATAGCCTACGACACTCCCCACGTAACAAGCTTTCATTTGAAACATAGCTCGTTACTTTCCACACTCGCATTCAGGAGATATATGGGAACATTCATTTTCACATTGTCCCCCTTCTTAGGGGAAGAATGCACAGGGATCAATGTTTCGTAGTCTAAGACATCCCCCGTGTCAGAAGATTTCATTCGATGTATTGCGTTTTACTTTCGATTTTCGCGTTCTAGGGATATAGCTTAAAAATAATTTTCACATTTCCTCTTTTTTAGGGGGGAAACACATGGAGGGTCAATTTTTCACAGCCTATAATACTCCCCGCGTCACACGTTTTCATTTGGCACATAAATCATTAAGTTTCTCCATCGCGTTCGAAAGCTATGGTGGAACAACCTTTTGTCAAATCCACAAACCGACCAATTTCAAAGCCAAAAGCAATAAGGAAGATAGGTAAAAAGGGCTAGAATCGTCTCGTGCACGGAGATGATAACAATCTTTGAACCTAATGGCCACAAACGGTTAACAGACATTGTCACAGATGATGAAACATGGGTTTTATTACTATAAACTCCTAGAAAGATCCACAACTATGTTTGGGTTGCGGAAGATGAACCACGTTCCCAAATACTGCAACAAGACATTCGCTAAAGGAAGAGGATTTTCGCAGTTTCCCTCAATTCACTACCAATGGACATCTTACCTGAAAAAATGTTTATAAATGGCCAATACTACACGAACACTGCTTTGCCAAAAACGGTAAAGGAGATGAAACAGCAGAGTCCAACAACAGCAATGTCAAGGGTTTACCTTCTTCATGACAGTGCCAGTGCTCACAAAACACGGAAAGTTTATGGCCTTTCTGGAGCAGGAAATAAATCAAACAGCTATCCCATCATGCATATGCACCCGTTCGTGTACCATGCGATTTTTGTTTTGCAGATGCATGTCAAGAACTTTTTTCAACGTCCCACCGTCAAAACAGAAAGACAGATTGAGAGAAAAGTATCTTCTAAAATAGGCTTTTTATGAAAAAAATGACAAATTAATCAATTCTTAATCAGAATTGTCGAATTAGAAAGAATGTCATTTATGTCTAACAGGCGAGTATCCAGATTTTGGGTGTGTTGAAGGTTTTTTTCCCAATACCTTTATTAAAAGCGATTACATGCCACACAGAGTAGTGTATTGTTGGGTGTTGTTGGGTGGGAGGGATTATACATATGCACTCGAAACAGTTTATGAAGAAGAAAATAGTTCTTTTCTTTTAACCGCAAAAGGTAGTTGGCCTTCTGAAGAATATTTCTCTCTGCGCTGGTCCAAAGAAAACTTAAGTCTCATTGGCAGTGTTCACACTTGTGCGTTTTACGTGCGCTAGACGCATGCGCTGTTGTGCATGCATCTAGCGCACGTGCCGCATGCGTAAAGGCTTGCCTTGAATCAGTTGAACGGCGCCGTTGCTCGATTAGTTGAACTGACGAATCAGTTGAACGGCGCCATGTTCAGTGACGCAAGCATTAGCGCACATGCATCCACCAGCAGTGGATTTTTGTTCAACATTCCGTGCAACTTCGTAGTTTGTCTGGAAGGTTTCGTTCTGCTTTTGTAATTATTGAGCTTGTTTTTTGTTCACCGTGACGTCAGAACAAATATTGGTCTTTAAAGATTATTATTAATAAATATGTTCGTTATAAAACAAAATATAATATTCGTTATAAATTATTATTAATAAAATAATATTATGACAAAAAATAAAAATAAAACCTTCATTTATAATATTTTCACTAAATGTTTCACTATACAGGGTGATTCAAAACTTATCGTTCAAATTTCGTGGGGAGGTAGGGAATACGTCAGGAAACCGATTTCACATAGGAAAGTATGTCCGCAAATGTACTCATGCGTATGTAGAGGGCGCTGTGTGTACCCAACCAGTGTACAGCTCGCCCGACCACTCCCGCTGTCATCAGTGTACGAGCTGACTTACTAGTGATAAGATGAATCGTTTTACGCATCAAGAGCTAGCGGATATGCATCTCGCATATGGGGCAGCCGGCGAAAGCGGCCGCCGAGCTAGGAAAGTTTATGAAGACCGATACCCCAACAGAATACCGCAGCATCAAATGTTTGCACGTGTGCATCGCAATCTGCGCGAACGTGGTTCACTGCGCAGCAACATGCAGGATACGGAGAGAAGACGACTGACGCGGACTGTCAACATCACAGAACAAGTCCTACAGTCCATCGAAGATAATCCGAATACCAGCACACGAGCTATTGCTCAGCAGCTTGGGGTCTCTCAGTCAGCAGTGTGGCGGATACTGCACGAGGAACGTGTGCATCCTTACCATCTGCAAAGGGTTCAGTTACTGCATCCTGACGATTATCCGAAGCGTGTGGAATTTGCACAATGGTTCATGCAGAAAGGTGCCGTGGACCCCAGTTTTCCAGCTTCTATCCTTTTTACAGATGAAGCTTCATTCAGTCGTGAAGGTGTGTTCAATGCACACAATTCACGTGTGGGCTTACGACAACCCACATGGTACGAGAAGTCACGCTGCACAACATCGTTTTGCCATAAATGTGTGGGCTGGAATCATTGGTGACTATTTGTTGGGACCTTACTTACTACCGCCCCGATTGGACGGCCGGAAATACGTAATATTTCTCGAGAAAGTGTTACCGACTTTTCTGGGCGCTGTTCCTGCGCATATCCGCCGAGATATGTGGTATCAACATGACGGGGCTCCAGCCCATAACACAATTGTTGCGCGTGATTACCTGAACGGAACATTCGGAGCTCGATGGATCGGTAGAGGTGGACCGATCGCTTGGCCACCCAGGTCACCTGATTTATCGCCCATGGATTTCTTTCTGTGAGGGGCCATGAAATAGCACGTGTACGAGACCCCCGTCGACAGTGAAATGGACCTTGTTGCACGAATAGTGGCCGCCGCAGGCATTGTCCGTGATATGCCAGGCGTTTTTGAAAATGTTCGGCGCTCAATGCAACGGCACTGTGAATTCTGTGTCCGTGTAAATGGTCGCAATTTTGAGCATCGACTGTGAACATGTACTTTACCTTGTTGGAATAAAAGTCACATTCGTTACCACTTAACTGTACTGTTTCCTTGTGTTCACTTTACTTGTCCATTTTGTTCATGTAGATGACGTTTGCAGACATCGGTTTCCTGACGTATTCCCTACTTCCCCACGAAATTTGAACGATAAGTTTTGAATCACCCGTATATTCTACATATGTTATATAACTCCACAAGTGCTTGTTTTTACGTGATATGGAACCTTCAACCGACATAAAGATTTCGTGTTCATTCATTCTTATACCCGCTAACATAGCAGCATCAGTGTCCATTGCAATTTCACGTCTGCACTTGTGAAAAATTGAAAACTCATTAAAGCAGAGTGGTTAGCGCGCTTGGCTACTGATCTACGGGACCTGGGTTCGAGCCCCGGGTAAGGCATGGCTGTTTGTGTCGTTTTTCTGCTGAGGTCCTGCCATCCTCTCAGACCTTCTACTATGGCATATTAAACTGATAGGCTCCTGTCAGACCTCTGTGGCAAGCAGCTGCTTGAGGGGGTATTTATTTTATTTATTTAGACAGTTGAAGGCATGCGCTAGACATATTCGGTGTTGAAAAGCGGAATTGAAAGTTGAAAGTGAAGTTGAAGATGAAAGCGCACAAGTGTGGACATAGCCATTGCCCGCTGATTGGAGTCTTATGTCGGGTTTATTTTTTCTGGTTGATGAGGTAGAAAGTCTTCATTTCCTTTACCCTGTCCAACTACATTGCTTTGACACCTTTTTATACAAATTCAATTATCCAACTTTCCCAAACCCTTGAACCGCACCTATTAGCAGGTTTATCCTTTTTCAATTTTGAGCTTTCGAAGAATTAGGGGAAGGGGTTTAGCACTCTACGTCCCCCTTTAATATATACTTGAAAGCTAATATCGATTCCATTCATGTTCGTTTACCATTCAGTTAATTTTCTAAGTGAGATTATATAACAGGAATGTAATTCAATTAAAAAGTTAATCAAACCTGGTCAAATCACAACTAATGAGTATTATATTTAACTTCATTAATTGAATACACAAGTTTAATTGATATGTTCATTTGAATTTTGAATGATTATTTTCCGCAGAAGGCTCTTAACACTGCTCGACACAGAAAATGCCACACCAAGAAGAATTTGTTGGAGCAAAGACACTTTTAACAAGGCAAGGGTTAGATCCAATATCAGCTCCCCTATGACCTGGTATTCCTAACAGAACTAGTTCACTTGCTGTTAATCAATATATAATCAATCATATTTTTTGCAGCCCATCTGGTGAAACCCATGTGTATGTCGCGGTGTTTGTAATAACTATAGGTTATTATCAAACCATTAGGTTTACTTACCTGTAGGAGACGTTGCCCATTGCAGCTACCAATACCAAAAGGGCCTATCACTCCTCAACAAAGGTCAGAGTCAGTACCAACTATGACATTGGAGTCACCTAGAACAAGGGTAATATCTCCTTTCTTGACAGAATTCAAAATATCCTGAAGTTGTTCATAAAACCTATCCTTCTCATCCTCATCGGCATCCTCAGTGGGGGCATAACAGCAGATAACATTCAAGTCTTTAACGCTTGTATGAAATTTTGCTGTTAGAAACCTTTCATTAATGCACTCATATCCTAGAAGAGCATCACTAGCTTGTCTGCTGAGAAGCAGACCCACGCCTTGGTGATGCTTATTGTCGTCCCTCCCTGAAAAGAGAAATTTAAGGTTATTTTTAAGAATCTGACCGTTATCAGTCCATCTGGTCTCTTGCAAGCCGAGAATATCTAAATTATAATGGTGGAATTCTTGTGTGAGGACATCAAGAGAAAAAGCTCTGTGCAGAGTCCTCACATTCCAACTACCTATGGAGCGAAAATGGTTAGTAGGATGTTTAAAGAAACTATTTTTATTGAGAGAGGGAATGCCGACAATATCAAATAGCCCCCTAATCGCAGACATGGAGCAAAGACCTGTTCCCCCACCACTAAAATCTGAAGCCATCTACACTGGAAGACTTTCTCCAATGTAGAAATTTACGATGCCAGTAGAAGCAAAGAGTTCAGGTGACTGCGATGACCTCTGCTCAGGATTATCCACTAGCTGATAAACATATCCTGTGAATCTACTCACTTGGGGCTGTCAACCCACAAACAAACAGAAAACACAGCAGAATACTTTCCCTCCACAGAAACCCACCAGTGCAACAAAATCAGGATCCATAATCAAGCTCAGAGCTATAATTCCTTTCAGGTTGGTATATATGGTCAGCACCAGGACCCTGTGTGGTTGACCACTCCTCAGGAGGGTAGAAAAAAAACAATAGTAGCCATAGTTGTCCAGATCAGTAGGCCACACTAATCTGGCAGCCCTCCCATTACATTCACTTCCACAAGAGAGTATCTCTTTTGAAAGGTACTAACGGTCTGCACCACGAGAAGGCGGGGTCGAACATTAGGTGCTAGGCGTGGCCGGTTCTATGCATCATCACAGGGGCGTCCTATCCCTCAACTGGATGCACAGCTCTCCTTCACAAGATGCATAGCTCTCCTTCCACTGACCACCTATCTACCATTTACAGACACATAACACATTTACAGACAGATGCTCAATAGGGTTCAAAATTCCAGAGAGTTAGAGGGCCATTCGAGGGTTGTGAACTCAATGGAATGCTCCTCTAACCAAATCTTCACCAAACCTGAGAGATGATACATGGTGTCTGGTTGAATGAAGGCATCCTGCTATACGAAATGGATAGTCATGAATGGGTAAACGTGGTTGGTGAGTACTTCAACAACATAGCCTTGTGCGTGATGGTGGTGTCAAGAGGTACCCCAAGACGACCCATGTATACACACCTCGACAATAGGAGCCCATGGCCTCACGTGGTCTACACCACACACACAACCTCCCATCGGCATGTTTAGTTGGATCCTCAATTTGTGAGACCAAGCTAGCTGTTTCGTCTTCCACGGTCTATTGGTGATTTTCTTTCACCCAATGCAGCTTCATAGACCAGTTGCATGCTGTTAACAAGGGTACGTAATGTTGGCATCGGCTGAAACAGCCCAATGATGCCATCGTTGTTGGTCTTTGCACAAACCATCATAACTGCCCCATCAGTGAATGCTGATATTATCATCTGCCCTCTTTTCTGATACTCTTTTCTGATAAAAGGGTGGAGGCCCTCACCTCTAACATCCATTGCCCATCGGTGGCCATATTTTTCCCAAAAGCTGCAGGTTTTGTCAGTTTTGATATAGTTCTGGTACACACGTGCAATAGTCGCATGCAGAAATCCCAGATGTTCTGCAGTTGTGAATATGGACCATCCCATCTTCCTTGCACCCACTACCTGCCCACGATTCAAATTACTCAGGTCACCATGTTTACCCATCATAACAATCACAGGTACGCTGTACAGCAGGTAGATATCTGATCTATTTATAGCCCACAAGGGGTTTTGGCTGGCCGCATTATTGTGGGGAATAGGGCAGGTTTTTAGATGAGAGTGGTGGGAAAAATAAATTGTGCTTCCAGTATATGCTCCAGGTAACAATCTTTTTTTTATGGGTAAAGGAAACCTGCTTTTGACTTTGAAACTAATTTTAGTAAATGATATAAAATCACTGGCACTTTTTGACATTTAATACAAGAAATAAATTTGCGAAAAAAATTAATTTTTCTGATGAGTGGGATTCGAACCCACGCCCCCTAATTACATGATAGGACAATGGAAAATCACAAGACCATTCCCTAATCACAAGGAAATGGTCGTTCTCCTGTGTGGATACGAAGATGCACTTTAAGATGATTCTTCTGTTTGAAGCTCTTTCCACAATAGAAACACTTGTGAGGACGATCTCCAGAGTGGATGAGCATATGATCTTTCATGTGGGTTGAGTAATCTGTAGAGTAAGGACATAATGAACAAGGGAATCTTCGACCTTTTCCTTCCCCTCGATGATTCTTCTTGTGTTTGGTGAGGAATTTTAATGACGTAAACCTGCACTGGCAGATGTCACACTGATAAACACTTTGTCCTGTGACAGAGAGTAGGAAAAAATATCTCAATTTAGTATAAACTTACTAATGCGTGTTATTAAGTAAAAGCTTTTAACTCTGAAAGATATTATATCTATCGTATTAGAAATAATGGTTTACATTGTATTACAAACAATAGTTTACTAAAATTAGCTAAAACTAGTCATAAAAAAGCTGCAAAGTTGATATATATTAATAAATATTGAAATTTGCACCAGCAAAATCACTTTTAATTACCGATGGACACGATCAGATTTAGGAAGGGGGTAACCGCCCCCTTCCATGATGGGAGTGCAAGTAACAGGAACGGAGGTGGGGAAAATAGCAAGTATAAAGAGGTACCGACGGAAAATGGAAACCGTTTCATGTTATCTCAACAGAAACTCACATTCAGGTCTCAATAACTTCTTCAATAGGATTTTAAAGGAAAAATATGTCTAAAGATAGATTTAATCAAGTGCTTTATTTAATATAAATTTCGATTTTAAACGATATTTGTTCATCATAGAAAGAGTTATGAAAGCTGAACTGTTTAACCAGATAAAAAAAACCCTAATATTTAATTATAAAATTAAAACAGGTTGAGATCAGAGTTGACTCTACGAGAGTATTTGTTTTATTATTTTAATTAAATTTTGGTGTCATTATTTTGTAGCCTGTTAAATATATTCTAGCGTTCATAACTCTTTGAATACTGAACAAATATTGTTTAAAATCGAGATTTAGATAGATTTGATTGATATCTATACGTTTATACGAATGTTTCATTAAAAACCACATTGAAGAAGTTATTGAGTTCTCAAAGTGATTTTCTATTGAGGTAACATGAAACTGTTTCAAAATTTCTGTCCTGTACCTCTACCTAGATATTACCGGAATTTTCAAGAAATTTGTTAAAAAAAACATTAAAACATATGAGAATTTTTTTACTTAAACAGTGTTTGCGATTTATGCCCCCCCCCCCCCCTCTTTTTTTTCCGGATCCGGCACTGGCGATGTCGGTTTCGTATTTTTCTCGAAATCAAATGCACAGTGATTTACACGTGGGCGAAAGGACACCTGCCAATTCCTGCCACACGCATCTGTGGCAGGAATTGACATTTTCCCAGTGGTTACCTGGCTACTTAACCTTAAGGTTAGGAATTTGTTGGAGCGGTCCCACTTATTTTTGATCATCACGGGATGATATATAGGGCTCCTAGCTGCCGTGGGTTAGGAGTGATCCCTCGAAAAGTGTTAGAAATTTCTGAGGGCGCTGCCGTCGCCTACCTAGTGAGTAGTAAGTGAGGAAAGGCGTAAATGAAGTGATAAATGGACATACGTTTGGCAGGATTTAATTACGACTAGAATGGTGGAAAGATGTGAAGGACCTGATCAATGGGAAGAGTTATCAATACTTTTCGCGCTGGAATTTTGATATTATTTGATTTTGAAAAAGAAAAACCACTGATCCCTCTTCTCAACTGATGAATTGATGAATCTCTCTAATTGATGAATTGCTTCAGGAAACGGCTATTAAAAGTCCTCGTCAAATAAGATACAGATAGCAGCCAGAGTATTGCTCACATTCATGTTAAAGATAATGACTGCCATGTTAGTTGGTTAAATGGTCGATCTCCTGTGTGGATACGTAGATATACTTTAAGATGAATCTTGAGCTTGAAATTTTTGGTACAGATGGGAACAGTTGCGAGGACAATCTCCAGAATGAATGATTCATGTAATGTCACCGAATGTTTGCCTGCACTGTACAGTTTGTTTAACGTAAGTGAAGTCATGTTGATTGTGAAATAATGTGAAAGTGTTTGAGGGCACGAACTGCAATAAATGCTAATTTACCCGATGTATAGAAAGGGTCCAGAGGGGAAATATCATATAAAAAATCCTCGGAATACTTGCCAGAGATGTCTGACAGGAGACTGTCAGTTTATACGTCATAGTAGGTCTGTGAGGATGGTGGGATCTCAGCAGAAAGAAACCACACGCAGCCATGGGCTGGGGCTCGAACCCAAGTCCTTTAGATCAATAGCCAAGTAGTACTCTAAACACTCGGACACGGGACTGCATTATAATATAATTATTACAAATAAATATTAGATTCTTAAAACGCCGAATACATATTGTTCAAATTTCAGATTTAACTGAAATCTTTATTTATGCTTATGTTACATTTGTACAGAAAATGCTTGTTTAAAATAACGGATTCTTAAAACTGTTAAGTTATGGATCTCTGAATCTGACATCCACTGATATGAGTATATTATTAATAAAGAATTGAGAGCAATTTAAAATGGTTTTCCTTATTCAAATGTATCATCAAACACGAAGCAATTAAGATACATAAAAATATTACAACTACAACTGCAATATCATGGAAAATTTCTTAATAAATCGATAATGACATATCGAGTCCATGCATCACATTAATCTTTGTGATATATCAAAGCACTCGAATAGGAAAAGAATTTGATTTCGGCAAATTGTAATAATAGTACATGTTAAACTATTAATGCATAATTAAGAAACAGAATTAATGAAATAACAAACTCGGGGCGGAGCAAACCGAGGAGGAGGCCAAGAAACACAATCGAGTCAGAAAATTGTAACAGGGGTGGGGGGGGGGGGCAATAGATTGGATTTCGAATGAAATGAAAAAAATGGAGGAGAATATTATAATATTTTCCCCTCCATTTTAGAGGTTTTCAAAAGATTTGAAAAATGTGTGGAATATGAATATTTTTTTTATATTTCACGCATTTTATATTTCGTGTCGATTTAGACTTCTCAACAAAAGTATAACGATAAAATAAATCTCAACTTTACATATAAACACATTTTTTCTATCTCCTTCTGACACAAAAAAGGAATCTTTTAATTATCGAAAAAATTCAATATATTGTTTTTCGTCAATAGAAACTCAATTAATAATAAAACAAAATGCTGAAATCAGAAACATCATAAATCAAAAACCAAAACATAAAAAATTAGAAAAAGACATGTTCCATTTTTGTTCAATTATTTAACTATATTATTTGTTTTAATATATTAAATAGAACGAAATCATAAAAGGCAAATTACGACGATCAGATGACATATTTAATACCACAAAAAATTCTAAAACTAAAGGATCGCTCAGACATAGAGGTTGAAAAATATTCATAAAATATAAATATATCAAAGAGAAGTATGCAACAGTACTGACGTTACTTGGTAGAATTGTATCACACTTAATTTCTGAAAACAAGAAACGATGCAAATCATAACATAATGATAAACGAAATTGCGATAAAATTACAGTTTTGAAAAGTTCTAAAATTTACTACTAGAATCTCAAAAACGTTATATATATATAAGACAAATGAATTTAAACATGCTTCTTTTCGTGTCGATTTAAAATACTTTTCTGAATAATAAGTTTTTACAATATCTGCACAAGAATGGCTTTTGTAGCAAATGGATTCGTCTGTGTCTTGAAAGTTTTTCATGCTGTGTGAAAGACTTGCTACAAAGATCACAAGGAAATGGTCGTTTTCCTGTGAAACGAGGATGCACCTCGATCTTCTGTTTGAAACTCTTTCCACAGTGGGAACACTTGTGAAGACGATCTCTAGAGTGGGTGGGGCATATGATCTTTCATGTGCGTTGATATATCGGTAGAGTAAGCCTTCCGCTTTTTCCTTCCCCTCGATGCCTCTTCTTGCGTTTGGTGAGGAATTGTAATGATTTAAACCTGCACTAGCAGATGTCACACTCACAAACACGTCTACCTGATTTAGGAAATAAATAAATGATACATTATTCTTTGAAGTGAATAACTAAAGTACTCAATTACATTGAACCTCATTTGTAGCTTTTTTTATGACATTAAACCATGAAATGAGATTGAACTTATTATGAAATTACACGAATGAAAATATATATATACGCATATATTTCAAATTTTTAAAACAAAATATTAGACATATAATGATATTTATTGCATACGGAATAATATTCAAAGCTTTGACAAAACCTGAAACATTTAAAGCAAAGAGTACCATAAAATTAGACACATTTTTAAGACAAAGTACTTAAAACTAAGAAAACTATTGCACACTCAATAAAATAAATATTCTACTTATATATTTCAATTAAGACTTGATTGTTTTAGAGATAATACTTCAATTCAGTTAACATATCCATAAACAATGCTAACCAATTTATCATCGATTTTATGTAAATGTATTTTATGAAAATATGTCTAAAGATCTCAAATATTAAAAGCTACAAAAATTAACCCCAAAATTTAATTAAAATATTAAAACAAGAAATTACTTTGACTATAGAGTCTAATAACTTCTGAACTCTTACTTAATTTATGAAATATATATCGCACTTGGCATCTGAAAATTAAGTGTGACTCATAGCTGAAATTTAATAACTATTAATTTTATCATCTACGATCTCTGAACTCTCTAAATTTATCCTTAGACAAGCTTTTAATTAAAAATCATATTGAAAACGTTATTGAGCTCTGAATGCAATTTTCTGTTGAGATAACATGGAACTGTCACCATTTTTCCCGTCCAGTAGCTGTATACAAATATTAGATGTTATATTATGTCTTATTCAACTTCTGCGTTAATTATTTATAATTTGTATATATATAAAGAATAAACAATAAAATGTATTAGTTAACGCATAAGCAGTTTGCCAATTTTCTACATTCATTAGGCTTAATTTTATAATATTTGTTTTTATAAATAACTAAATTCCAGTTCAAAGACTTGTCCTGCTATAAAATCTGCATATATTACAGTCGTATCAGAATAACATGACCACCTACCATACATATACTATGGTAGGTGGTCATATTATTCTGATATGACTGTGTATATACACAACTGATGAAGGATTTAGCTTCTTCGGTGTTCTGATGGATTGTTTCTTTGGACAATGCGAAACTGCCAATGCTTTGAATAAGTTGTTCACTTCCTTCGACAAGCTGCTTTCCTCATAGAATCACTTGTAAGGGCTTTTGAACCGAGGAAACTGTAGTTTTAGCTTAGATTAGAAGGGAAGTTAACACAATAAGGAAGTATGGCATCAACTGTAACTTCCCCATGATGACATCACTTCTGTCTTGTTAGCAGAGTTCATGCAGGTATACTTCTGTAGTTTGCACTCGCAGAGAAAAAATTTCATTCTAAAAAAAGAACAGAAAAATTTTATTATTCAGTTGTAAAATAGGATGCTTTATTTAAACAGAGACTTTTAAATCATTCCGTTGTGAGACCCGAAAACAAAACCACGATAAAAATTTAAGTTAAATGTTACTTTATAGTTATGTATTAACTTGAATGAGCATGCAACAAATTATGGTAATCTAAATAAGGAATCAGATTCAGGACTCAATGATTTTTCTTAAACATTTTAAGAAAATAATATAATTGAGCATAAATTAAAATCTAAATCTCTATTTTGATTAAGGTAATCAAAATTTAGCAGAGTGTACAGAGGCCGCCATTTTCTATCGTACTCCGTGAAAATAGTCCCTGTTCCTCCATTATATTCTCAAAACCAAAGTACATAAACTCCGTCACCGCCATTTGGTCAAAATTGATCTTCAAAAAGGTATTTAAAAACATCGAGAACAAGTACTTCTACCGAAGCGAGTTTGATTGGATTATTCAGATCATGGGACTTTTCTTAAGTGTTTCGACATGATATTTTTTAACAATTTGATAGATGTTTACCTTTAATTTATGGTGTTAAGGAATGATTACCATTTTTTTTCTAAATGAAAGTAACTTTAGGAAGGGGCTATTTTACAGTCAAAAAATATATTTGATAAATCTGATACATGAATAATATGATAAAGTTGAAAAAATTGATTAACTTCTGCTTCTCTAAAACAACGGAAACGTTTTCAAACTGATTTCTTATAAATCATTTAATCACAAAGTTAACATTGATTATTTTCACCTCATATGAAATTACGGCAAATAAATCATTTTCTTGCTTTATATATCCCACGAAACCGTCTCGGTGACCGAAACCGTCCCGGTGACCGAGTGTTTAACGCACCAGGTAAGGTTTGGATGTTTGTGTTGTCTTTCTGCTGCAGTCTTGTCTGTCTCACATATCTTCTCTATGGCGAATTAAACTGACAGGCTCCTTTCATAACTCTCGGACAGACAGATTGAAGGGATGTTTATTTATTATACGTCATATTTATCAAATATGTTTTCCCGCGATAAAATAATCCGTTTGAAAAAATGTTTTTTCTTCCCTAACGTGATTAAAGATAATCATTCATAAACATCATTAAAGGTAAATCATATCACAAATAAAAAAAACATTACAAATTCTTAAATGATCTGCGAAATGAATTTAAAAAATAAAAAACACGGACGGCTATGGTCCCGTAGACAGCCCGGATTAATCGATTTGGGCGATTTTCGAAAAACATTCGGTAACGAAATTATGAGTGAATTTCAAATTCCACACTTTATTGATTCATTTCCTCTGTGATTTATTTTTTGGTGACTTTTTTTATAATGCGTCGTACGGATTCATATGAAACGAGAATTCATGACTGTACGATTAAATATTTAAAATATTTTAGTATAAGCTTAACACAGACGGTGCATACTCGACATCGCCATTATTCGAAACGACAGATAAAAAATGGTGATCTTTTCTAGCCAGGGCGAACAAGCAGAGTATTGAATTTTTTGTAATTATTTCACGATAAATATTCAAAATTGCATTGAACTAGAATTCATGACTACATGATTAAATATTTATAAAACTTTATTATAATCTTATTAATAAAAACGGTTCATATTCCAGATCGCTATTGTCAAAACTACAGAAAGGAATGGCAAGGATTACTAGGCAGCGCGAGTGAGGAGATCATTAAATTTTTATAATGTTCAAAAATACAATTTTGAATTCCCATTTCAAATGAATCCGCTAGCCGCATTATAAAAAACGCCACCAAAAAATATAAGGTCACAGTGGGAGTGAATCAATAGGAACTCGCCTTGTTCCCTAAATTAAGGAGCTATAAAAAAAGCGGCAGTTACTTCCCAGCAATAATCTAGTCACCGAATGTTTTCGGAAAATCGACAATATCGCCCAGCGGGATGTTTGCAGAACCGTAGATACACGGACTAAACAATTAAATCAGATAAAACTCACTTCCTGCTATCATCTAATTATGTTCATTAATTAAACAATATGCTACTCTACCGATTCACAACTCCACAGACTTAACATTAAGGCAACAGTAGTATGCTGCGTTAAACAGCGCCTTACCAAAATGCTTTAAATTCCACTATTATTCGTAATTCAGAAAATAATTATACATTTCTACCTTTTCCTATAAGAAACATATTTATTTATCAGTTACCGATTTCTCCCAACCCTTTAATAACACCAGTACGTTCCGCTAAATAATTACTTCGAATGATATTTGTTCAATATATAAGCAATGGCTTGCAGGAGTATTATTACAGAGAATAATTCATTGCTTAATACAGATGTTCTCTGTTTTGGTTTTGCAACCCCCTACACTCGTAGATAAATTCACAGGTCTCTATAACGTAAAACTTAAATACCTCGTTGGTTAAATCTAATTTCATTATGTACTGGCGATCCACATTTTAAGTACCCGTTGTTTAATGCAGTGTTTATGAAGACTGATTAAAAGCTCCGAGAACCACTGGCGTAGACTCAATAATCTGTGAATTTTTTCGGTAACCTGGCTCCGGTGCAGTATTGTGTCCTCAGCCGTCATGTTGTATTTTTCTCCAGAATGTTTCCCCAGGACTGTAACGTTGAGTTGCAATATGATATCCATCCGCATGTTCCAATGTTTATGACTGATATATGCTATTTAGAATAGTTTTCTGTAATGAGATTATTTGTTTTCGGGACTTTTCTTAAGTTGATTCTTTAGCGATGAGTGTTATTAAGGAAATTTATTTTTGATATTTCTTTTAGGGGCTTTTTTTTTAGTGCGAAACGAGGTTTCATCGTTTAGCTATAAGCGTTGTTAACGAAATCTTTTGATGAAATTATTTATTTTTAGGGCTTTTCTTCAATAAGGAACAATGAGTTATTCGTTAGCGATAAGAGCAGGTAATGCAATCTAGTTTTGATATGAATATTAAATTTTGGGACTTTTTTAAGTGCAGAACGAAGGTTTATTCTTTAACGATGAGTTGTTAATAAAATCTAATTTTGAGAAATTGTTTAATTTTCGGGTTATTTTTAAGTGCGAAAAGAGGGTTAATTTTTTAGCGATAAGCGTTGTTAATAAAATCTTGTTTTGATGACATATATATTTATATATATCCTTTAAATTATGTATATATATATCCTCAATGCGCATCGTAAAGTAGATGCGGAACGGACTACTTTTACCATTCAGACTTTTTTTCCACTTCGGCGATAAAAAAAATGGCGGCTCAGGACCGAATACTGCACTTTTGCCGTGAAATTACTGCATGTTAAATAATAGCCTAATAAGAAAATCGATAAATCATTTTTAAGATCATCAGGCACTGGATGATAAAATAACAACTTGTAAAACATTTATCACTAAAGTTACTCGTATCTTAGAAATTGAATTAGAAACACGTATTGGAAAATGAAGAAAGAAAATGCTAAGGTTTTACCTGAAATAAAGTTAATGTTTAAAAGCAAACTTTTTTCAATTACTAATGGCGCTGAATGATAATGGTGACATTAGTTTTGTTGCCAGATGCTTTTTCTAAATTTCAAGCAAAATATTGTAGGAAAATAAAGAAATGCTCAAAGCGTAGCTATAGGCCTATAAGTAATAGTATACCATTCGCTTAATTAAATCTGGACGAAAAAGTGTCCAATACCAGAAGAGGGCTCTGGGCACGAAATTCTTTCCTTGTTAACATTACACTCTAAGGACGTTTCGCTTTTGAATGACTTTTAAACCTAGAAGCAATTTTGGATGTGATGGGTCCTTCATGGTCAGAAGTCAAATATCGATCTACAGGTGTTAGATGGCTCAAAATTGGCGCCTTGGTGTATTTTGAGTCGTAAATCACAGAAATTTGCAAAATTATGGATGTGATATGTCCTTTGAGGTCAAATTCGACATACCGGTGCTAGAGAGCTACAAAATGGTGAATAGGGTTATTTCGGGCAGTAGAACTCAGAAATGGGAGGAATTTTTAGATTCGGTGTTGCGCTCTAGGTCAAATAAGGGTCGGAGTGACCAGCTAGAAAGCAAGAGATGAAGAAGGCACCGATTGATTTCTAATACGTTATTAACATCCATCTTCATATGAAAGATATTATGAAGAATACTAATATTATTTCAATACTGTATAGTCCAGTCGTACAGTGTTGCCTAGTGCTCCAGAGCCTAGTTCTACCACATAACAATGCTACTGTAGAAAGAATATTGAACAACCTAAAGATAGTGAAAACTGCTAATAGATAATCTTTTAAAATCACTATTGCAGAATGCTTTGTTTTATTGCAGAATTACATGAAGTTTGGGAAAAGATTTCAAACCAACTGATGAGGGAGAAGCAAATTTGAAAATGTGACATGTTAAGCAATATTGTTTTTAAACAAGAAATACGGAAAAGTGACCCTGTTATCAGATTACGTGTTTTGTTTTACATAGAAAATTACATTGTTTACTAACATACGTCCTCTATTTTTACACAGAAAAAAATTGCGATATTATTGATAGTTTCTGTGTTAAATATTTATTATCGGATGGGAAAAATGGGGAAAACCTACCAATATTTGTTTGGAGCATTATTTAGGCAAAATTCTTTTCTCAATTGATTGTTTTAGCTATGTGATTAAATTTAACATCAAAATGTTATTGCGAACTCCATTCTACATGTTACAAGATTTTTTAATGTCAGTAACAGGATTCTGAAACTGTTATTGGCATCAGCCCTGATTTGTAGGGCATATCCCTACAAATTCAGAATCTCCTCCGTCACAAATTATTAATCTTTAACAAGAATTGTTTTAATTAATTCGGATTTAAATTAAGTAATGGATTTATTATTATCAAAACTGTCGTAATAAAAAGCTGGAGGTTATTCAGAAAAAAAATCAGTTTCTCTTAGATCAATGTTTATTGGATTTTATCTATTGCAAGAGTTGTTTCATTTATTTACATTTTCCACAAATGAATGAGTTGTAATCTTTGGATGATCCATATCCTTCAAAATATTTATATAATGCTATAGGAAAAATTGCTTAAAAGTTAAATTGTCATCATATTATAGTGATTACATTTTGTAGAGTGGTTTGTGATATCCAACCACTGTAGGTTTCGAAACATACTTGCTATAGTAGCATTATAACCCCTATTCACAAAGAAATAAAAATCACGGCTGAACATGTACTAGATAAATGAATCAAACTAATGAAATCTACTATTTTTGCACAAAAAATGCCATTAAATATTTTTGGGCACTTACTTTGAAATATGTTGAAAATTACTGCACATGTCAAAGGACATGCACATTATACATTTTAATTATAAAGTATCTTTCAAAAAGAGATAGGTTTGCTGATGCTAGTTTCTGAAATAATTTGTAGTAAAGAAATATAGCTTTAAAGATGTTAACATATATTTATATGCACAAATTGCACTATACACAACTTTCCTATGGTATATAAAATGCCATATATACTACTTTTACAACTAATAATATAATTGAAACTATGTAACCTAGATTGTTTTATGTTGTGCAATTTCAATATGTTGTTCCGTGACCATGTGGTTAGTGTGCTTGGCTACTGATTAAAGTGACATGGCTTCCAGGCCTGGTTAAAGTATGGATGTCTGTAGTGTTTTTCTGCTGGGGTCTAATTTTCCTCACAAACTTTCTACTATGTAATATAAATTGACAGGCTCCTGTCAGAACTCAATGGCATGTAGCTGCTTCAGGGGAATTTTTTTTCTATTTCAGTACATTTATATAAAAAAAGCATCTACTATTTTTATAGAAATAAAAAAGTCAAGTTACAAAATGGCTCTCATAAATTATGTTCTTATACTGTAATAGCAAGTCACCGCTGAGTAGTTTTGAATATTGGATTTAGCAAAATTTACATCTTAACGATATAAAACTTATGAGTTACACACTCATTTCCCATCATGAATTGTTTGTATCTGTATTTTGATCACTTACGGAAAGGGAACAATTTTTTTAAATAGATTTTATAATAAGGAGGATATGAAATAGAAAAATTGATGAAGGTCAAATAGGAAAAATAAATCATAATTAAAAAAAGTACCAGATATTGAACTATGGCAAATTGCATGTTCAACTCCAAATATGAAAAATAAAGTACCTCTATTTGCATTATTTGGCTGCTGTACGAACCATTAGTAAGAAAAATATTTTCTAAGTATTTTAATTTTTCGTTAATTAATTTATCATTTGTGGAAGTGATTGTTCCCATCCACTTTACATCTTCTCAACTTCAGATATTTTTATTTTTTCCTGCTTTCAAATTTGGTTTTATTAACTCCCTTTATATGAAAATTCACCTCGGACAATAAATAAAATTTAACAATTTTGCGTGTGAGATTTTTACTGTGTCTAAGACAACATAAGTAATTTTTTTCTTCCTGAACAAATCCATAATATCTAATGTACTCTCTTGGTGTATTTCATGAGTATTTAAATACCAGGTAATTGAATCTTCTAGTTGATTGATTAGTTTCATAACTCTTCTGATGGATATAATAAGCCTCCTTTATTAAAATTACGTATTAGTCTATCTAAAAATCTAGTCTTTTTCTCAGGAGATGATAGACATATTTTCTTGCAATCATCACAATCATTTTCTGCAATACATTTCCTTGCCACATAACCTGCACAATTAGTTACTGACTTTGAGGATCATTATTGAAACATTGATAAATACCTAAAACAAATTATGTATCTAAAACTCTTTCAGCATGGTTTAACATTCCCATATTTAAAGATTGTGCAAATTTAAAAGCATATTTAAATGATTAATTTTTCTATCGTGTGATCCAACATAAGAATATATAATTTCTGGTTCACTGTTACCACTAATTGTGAACTTTGCCATGTTTTAGAAACTTAAGCATTGTCTACTTATTAAAAATTATGTTGGAGTTGGATGATCATTACAGCCTGAAGATTGATGAACAATACCAAAAGATTTTCTATTGAGTCTTAGGTTAAGCGTGATCTCACCACATATTTATAATCTGCAGCCTGTGATAAATAGTTTAGCAAAGAGGGAATACTATTTATGGTAATTCGAAAGCTAGCAGCAGTGCTAACACTTAAAAAACCAGCTTTGCTGGGTCCCACATGGGATTCCCATTTCTTCAAATACTGCAAAAAAGCCAAGCAATATTCCACGTTGCTTTGAATTTAGATGAGTAGTAGCATAAATGACAGTTCTGGCACAGTGAAAGGGGCTCGAGAATTCTATGAAAATCCATGGGAAAAGTTATCGGGGATGAAAGAAAAAGTATGTTTATTGTGGTTTTTGTGAAAATATGCGTGAAAATTAGAAAAAATGGGGGTGAGTTTTAGCATGTGAAAAACTAATTTGTTTCTTTTCGGGAGATGAGGCTTAAGCTAATTTTCTGAATTAGTTTAAATGAATTAGGTTGAAATGATGGTTGCTTGTATGAGAGAAAAAACGGTGTGTTTTGTTGAGTTATCGTACACTTAGTGGATTATTCGGTTGTAAAAGCCCCATGTAAATCGGTGTTTCTTGTGGTTTTTTCTGAAAATGTGTGTGAAAATCAGAAAAAAAAACGGGTGTTTCATGTGAAAAAATAATTTAAGCTTTTTGGGCAGACTAGAACCAATTTGTTTAACTAATTTTCAGAGAAAATGAGATGTGTGTGACAGAGGTAAAAAACGATGTGGTTTATTGAGTTATCATACACTTCACTGGATTATTTGGCTGTAAAATGTCAGGTAAATCGGAGAATTTGACAAAGTCAGACAGTTTTGCGAAATTTGTTTGAAACATATGACAAAAATCAACAGGTAAAATGACGTTTTCGGGGGTTCTGATGAAAAGATAGACTTTGAATATCTGTGAATGTATGAAGAGAGGGTACCAGATGAAAAAACAATTTTTTTGGAAGTGAAAAGTGATTTAGGTTAATTTTTTAAACAATTAGAAAGAATTTGAAGTAAAAAGCGATGTAAGTTAGAATAATTTTGAGAATGTGTGAAGTTTGGAAAGAGAGAAGAGTTTTATCGTGCTAAACGGAAATCAGTCTCCTCAAAAGAACAACGGGCTCGAGATTTAATTTCATTGAACTAAATCTCTTATTCACTGAACCTCAGAATTAAAGCTGAAAAAATAGTGGTTCGGGAACATACATATTTTTTAAACGTGCAAATAGATGTAGATTTCGTAATGATGGTATTCAAAATAGTTTTTTTATCCAACAACTAAAAGTTTTCACTCTAGTGGTTGCAAAGTTGCTTTTCGTTCTGAGACAATTACGCAATATACGTGATAAAATTCATTTGGCGGTCTATTTAATTTAAATCGTATTTCGATGTCAGCAGTTGCTGATAATTCATATAGACGTGATTCGTATTTGTTGACATCGAAGTGGAATATCGGATACAGTTTCATAAAATCTTGGTAACTGACTTGTGTACCCGAGTTGATATCCATATTTTTTGCAGCTAAAAAGCTGTTGTAAACTCGCGCATATTCTAAACTGTTGGGTTCAAAGTTGCACTCGAATTCTTGTTGGGGAACTGTTTGCTATTCATTCTGATTTGAATCCGTTCTAGTAACATGTGATCAAACACCATATTGTTTCGGGTTTGATTATTTAATCGGTTAGACTTTTGTAAGATGACATAAAGATCGACGGGTTTCTTTTGAGTTATAGTAACCAGCCAATTGACATGAGAGTCAATTCGAGTAACAGATTTGTACAGTTTGCACGATTCCCAAAAGATTTCATGTGGATTGCCGCTTGCTAACTGAGATTTTAGTTTTACAAGTACTTGTAGTGATGGTTCCACTTTTGGAATAAACCAAGATACGTGAGATATTTCAAATTTATACAGCGTAGCCCCAACTCTCTGAATAATGTCTTTGTCGTCACTATTTTCTAGTTTTATGGACTGTTTTACACCGCGAAACATTTTATCCTCATCTCGGCAGAATCCAAACAGCCGATTCAGTGGTAAGGATAAACTTTTGACTATTTTTTGTAATTTCATATCTGTCCGAGAATCCTTGATTGAATTCAGGATTTTTCTTCAACGCTTGTGCAAAATCCTTTATCTTATTATTCGTGTCCAGTTTATCTTCGCCTCCGTCGTACAAATACTTATTCATTTTCGAACTGTCTGCCGTATCTTTGAACCACATCATACTTGTGGCAGCACTGTGTGAAAAGTCTTCGGTAAAATGAATTAAATTGCGAATCGTGGTTGTGACTCCTGGCAATTCAATATCTTCCAATTCTCTGTTTTCTATATAATATTGAGCTCTCTTAAAAATGTTGTACCCATTTTACTTGACCATCGTAACTACATCATTGATTTGATGATTGATTGACCATCGTAACTACATCATTGCCGCCGATATCAGACCCATCTAATTTCAGTATTTTTCCTCTGACGTGTATATAACTGTTGTGCGGATGTAGGAAAACGTCCATATCTTTGGTAAATATTTCGTATTTTTCGAGATTTTTAACATTAACATTGGTTACCCGATATTCTAAGTACTCATATTTTGTAGTGGAATTATCGTCTATTGAGTCTTCGAACAAATTCCAGTAAGTAGCTTCAACGTTCATCCTATACTTACTTTATGATTTTTAGGCCATTTCCGTAAATTAACCGATTAAGAATATTTCTGCTTTTAGCGGATATTTTCTCGTTTTTACGATAGGCGACGGCGAATCGAAC
Organism: Ryuthela nishihirai; assembly: GCA_038380435.1. Classification (NCBI taxonomy): domain Eukaryota; kingdom Metazoa; phylum Arthropoda; class Arachnida; order Araneae; family Heptathelidae; genus Ryuthela; species Ryuthela nishihirai. The sequence goes on along the minus strand of JAWZYU010000032.1, from coordinate 9,051,271 downwards.
GATAGGCGACGGATTTGTATAAAATATTTTAATTCACTTTCTCAGTATCTTCATCTTTATTTGGGTCTGATGTGTAACATATAAGTCACGTTTTCCTTGTTCAAGTCAATTACTTTATTGTTCTGATCGGTTACTTTCATTCTAACGTTGTAAATGTAATCAGTTTTATTCAGCGGTAAATATATGGGGAAGAATGGATGTGTGTCGATTAAACTGCCAGGCGGTGTTTGAGGCACGAAACTGTACAACACGTCGCTCTTCTGGTTATTGAGATAGGAAGATTCGACAATAGAACAGTGAATTGGAATGCGATCGACCCCTCTTATTATGTTGGGTGGGAACTTTCCTCCGTTTTTTGCTGCATCGATAATTTTCGATTCGAACCCTAGTATTTCTCGTAACTTTCCTTCAGAAAAATCTATTTTATATCCTTTTGCCAAACGAAAAACAAATCTTAATGTGGGGAGGTTGCTTTCTAGTATTATAGGGCTGGGATCCCCAAAGACATTTTTCAAAACATCATTAAATCCGTCTATATCGTACATTCTATTTCGGAAAGTTATTTTATTCCATTGCCTTCCATTCAAGTATTTCAGAGTGTTATTGTTATATTTATCACTGATGTTTTACCAGGAATACCACATATTGCTACCGATCAGTGCTATCTCATATTCACCATTGAGTGTGATCGGCGTTTCATAATTAATTTCCAAATCTTTGGGGTTGTATGCCGTAATAGTAGAGGAACTGATAGTTTTGAGTACCATCTTTATTAATATAATGTAGTACTATGTAGTACTTATATGCTAGTTGTTACCAACAATTCATTCCTATCGTTAGGAGTTTGTTCAAACTGATACAATACATCATATGGGCTTATGTTATTATTCCTTCGTTTAATGTAATAGATGCAATAGTAACCGCATTTTACAGAGTAATTTGCTTGAATTTGCGAAGAGTTATACATGATCGGCTTTGAAGATGTAAGTAAATAGTGTTTTATTTCTTCTGGTGGCGATAAACCTAATGGATCAAAGTGCTCGACGTAAGGTAACTTCGCATCATTGAAATAAGCTATCCAATGAGTTCCTGAACCACGGGAAACATCAAAGTTCACTGTACCATTTTCGTTCTTGAATATTTTTGTTGGCAAAGAATCGATAGAGTACACACCACGGAATCCTTTTTCGTTTTCCATTATATTTTCGATATCTGAGTTACTTAATGGCTCTTTTTTTTAAATCCCTGAGCTATTTGTTTCCCTGGAATGTACAAACCTTTTCCCTTTCTTTTATTTTTAGATAAGCCAGCTGCTCTTTGCTTTCCAGGAATGTATAACCCTTTCCCTAGAACTTTTTGTGCAAGCTTAGTACCAGCATATTCCGCAGCTCCAACTGCAGCTGCTTTTCCCAATGCTACGAGTGCAGGTATTAAGAACGGCAGAAATCCACCTAGCTGTGTTTTACTGACACGAAGTCGAACTGGCGTTTTAGATTTTTTCAGTTTAATGATTTGTCTCTTCATCAGTTTCAAAGTACCGTTACCTTTCTTCTGTGGATCAATACTTAAAGTTAAAGGATTCTTATTTACAAATGCACTCTTCAATTTCTGCTTTTGTCCAGGCGTTAAACTAGTCAGATAACTGTGATACATTATACTTAATTTCTTAAGTATCACGCACTGATATTTTATATATAAAAATTAAACATGTATTATGTAAAGTGTAAAACGAAAACTTTAACGGATAACGTCGAATATGTCACATCAAAGAATAAAAGAGTAATGATGAGAGGTAGATGTCGAACGTGTGGAAAAATGTAGTATAAATTTGTGAAACAGAAAGGAAAATTTGTAAAAGGTGGTGATATAGTAAGCTGGATTCAAGAAAAGTTTAATCCACCCGAAATGCACATTCCAGGTTACCAGTATTGTGGACCGTTTATGAAACTGGAGAAAAGGTTAATGTGAGGAGATCCTGGTATTAACCGTGTGGACAAAGCCAGCAAAAAGCACGATATTTCTTACAGAAAATCTACAAAAACTAAAAAGGGGCACGAAGCCGACCAAGAATTATTAAATGATTTGGATGAAATTCAGAACCCAACTTTAGGAGAAAGAATTTTAAGAACGATAATCAAACCTATCATTGAAACAAAGAAACGGTTTGGTTTAGGACACAAGAAATAAGATGCTTTCTTCCGTTTACTATGACCCATTAAAGGGATTTTCAGGTATAAAAGATCTAATGCAAAACTGGATTGACGGAAAAAGAAGTAAAAAGATTTCTCCAACAAACAAGATGTGTACACGTTGCACAAACCCATTTATAAAAAATTCCAAACCAGACGGGTTTATGTCTCGAATGTAGACGACCAGTGGCAGAGTGATTTGATCGATACGCAAAAATTTAAATTTCACAATAACCGCACGAATTACATTTTAACCGTGATTGACATTTTCAGCAAATTCGCCTGGGCAATACCTATTAAAAAGAAAACGGGTAGCGAGATTACCAAAGCATTTGTAGAAATTTTTAAACAACGTAAGCGTTACAAACGGATAAGGGAACTGAGTTTATCAATAAAGACAATCAGACATTGTTTAATCAACGAGGTATCTATTGGTTTGCCACTGAAAATGAGACTAAAGCTCAAATTGTGGAACGATTTAATAGGACTCTAAAGACAAAATGTGGAAATATTTCACTGCCAATAACACTAGAAAATGGATCGATGTCCTACCAAAACTCGTTAAGAATTACAATACTTCTTATCACAGATCAATAAGAATGACCCCAAAAGAGGCAAGCTTGCAGAAAAACAAATTGTCTTTGTTTTTCTGCAAGCTTGCCTCTTTTGGTATTTTTTTGTTTTTATCTGTCTTTGTATATTGTAGAGTTTTTATCTCTTTTTATTGTAGAGTTTTTATCTCTTTTTATTGTAGAGTTTTTATCTCTTTTTGTATTTTAATCTGTTTGGTAAAAGAATTAAATCTATTACAGCACCAAAATTTAAAAATGACGACAGAGTGAGAATCGTCAAGTACAAGACACCGTTTAAAAAAGGTTATCTGCCCAATTTTACAGAAGAGATTTTTGAAATTGCTCAGGTTCTTAATACAGATCCTACAACCTATGAGATCAAGGATCTGAAAGGAGAACCATTCATTGGTAGTTTTTACACCCAAGAAATGGCGAAATACGAAAAGCAAGATGACATTTATAAAGTTGAAACCATTCTGATAACTAGAGTGAAGAATAATAAATAAGAGTATTATGTTAAATGGTTTGGTTATGATAATACATTTAATTCCTGGGTCAAAGAAGATGATCTTTTTAAATAAAGTAAATGGAGATTCAAAATTTTGACTTTGAATAAGGTGAGAAATTCTTGAACAGAAACGTATTAGCACCTCTCTGGCCTTTTAGACTTTTAATCTGTGGTCCATAGGGCTCAGGGAAGACGAACCTTTTGTTGAACTTAATATTTAAACATCTCTACTATAATAAAATCTTTTTATATCCCAAAGATTTAACCGAGTCGAAATGTCAGTTTATGCAAGAAATATTCGACGATTTGCACGAAATTTTGGAGAAAATATTTGACCAAAAAATCTCAATTGCAACTTTCTCTGCCAGTAAAGAAGATATCGTCAAGGTCAACGAATTGGATTCCGACATGCAAAATTTAATTGTTTTCGACGATTTCGTAACGGAAAAAGTTCAAAAACCCATCGAAGAATTATTCGTCAGAGGAAGGAAAAAGAACATATCATTGATTTACCTGACACAGAGTTATTTTTCCACTCCGAAAGACATTCGACTACAGTGTAATCATTTTATATTCTTTAATATGCAGAACAAGAGAGAAATGTTGCAGATACAAATGGATCACGCACAGAAATCAGGAAAGATATTTTTATGCAGTTTCAAAACCACATGATTTCTTATTAATCGATAAAAAAACCAAGCACATGCCTCTCAAGTACAGAAAAAACTTTGGTAAATAAAGATGAATTACTTGACAAAGTTTGGCGTCATCAGTTCTGAGACCGGTTCCGAAAGAGGACCAGCGGGAATTCCAGGTGTCGGTTTTAAATTGACACACGATGGGGACTACGACATGAGAAATAAAAAATTGAGGAAATGTAGCCAATCCCGAAGAGGGTTCGGACTGTGTGACAAAACAATATCTGCAACAAGAGTCTATAACACTGAATCACACGGGAAATTATAACGCAAATACTAAAAGAATATCGAACGTAGGCAGACCTATAGAAAATGGAGATGCCGCTACCATTCAATATGTTAATAATGCTTCTTTAATTTTTCGGAACAATCGCTACGATGCGCGAAATAAACAAATAATCAATGTTACTGAACCGGATGCAGATTCTGGAGTAGTTACAAAAGGTTATTTGGAAAAAGGGCACTTTGCAATGACGATGATAATTACGATGCAACCAATAAACGCATGAAAAAACTTGCAGAACCGACCGATTCATCCAATGCCACTACGAAACACTACGTCGACAACTTGACCACTGTTCAAAATAGTCCAATGAATACATTTGTTAGAAATAATGATGGACTTTACGTTCCACGAAGCATTGCATTCGACGGGCATAGTTTCAATGCAGAAAAAAAAACAAATCCTTGTTATTGCCGATCCCGAGTCTGATTCTGCTGCTGTAACTAGAGGATATTTGGAAAAAGTCGCATTAACAGGCGAAGATGTCTTTAATGCGAACAATAAGAGAATAGGAAATTTCGGGGTACCGAGGCATAACAGAAATGCGACAACAAAAAGTTACGTTGATGGCTTGACAAAGTTACATCCTAACCCATCCAATTCTCTATTGAGAAATGAAAATATACTTTTTGCATTAAGTGGGTGCAGTTTTAAGGCGATGCAAAGGGAAAACGAATTAGGAATGTTGACACCCCAATTGTAAACAATGATGCTGCTACAAAACTATACGTTGAAAAAAGTACTATAATTTGCCTTACCTATGGTGATAAAGAAGTGAAAAAAGACATGTTGCAGTATCATCCAATTATACAGATAAACACAAAATTCGACCTACTACCGCCACCTATTTTCAAAGATAATTACCATCTATGCATTTCTAATGGATATATAAGCAAGGTAGTCTGCTGCACAACAAATCCCTCTTTTAGTATAAATTATAGTATCAACTTGGACGACGAAAAATTCATTGAAATAGTAAGATCACAACTTCAGCAGTTTTTTTTTTCTGTTATTCCAGTAAACAAGAAATTTGACAGGGGTAGAAAAATTAGTGTTTCACTTGCTAGACACTCTCCAGATCCAAAAGAAAGAAGAAAAGTACTTGGAGGTCTTGTTTCAGACATTCATCACAGGGTATATGTCTTTATTGTATATGAATAAAGATGAAAGATCTTAAGCAATTACACAGTATTATAGATGAAATGTTGAAACCGCGAGCAACTACAAAATCGAAAATTGAAGACACTATTTTGGGAGAGGAACGAGTTAAGGAAACCCTCGAAAAATTTCAGAAGCCAGTGGTCGAACGGTTAAAAGGTCTGGAAACTGTGCGTGGAGAAACCATGAAAAACATACAGGATGTAGTGAAAACTTTAGAGCCAGAAGAGGCCACTGAGATGCCAGAAAAAACGTTCGTTTATAATCCAGATTCCAACTTGCAAGATGAAATATTAAACCAATATAAACTAAAACTTCCGAGTGATATCTTACAGGCGAGAAACCCCATTGCTGAGCTGAAAGAAACGATTTACCAATCAATGGGGCATCTTCAGAAACTGGGGGGCAATAAGGCTACAGAAACCAAACGGTTGGTAGAAAAACTGAGAAATATCGAATTATCGATAATCGCATTGAGGCACTTAGAAAATATTTAAAGTCGATTAAAATTATTCTCTCAGTAATAGAAAGTCAACAGTTTGGTTCTGGACTATACAAGAGTTTCGAAGACATATGCGAAAAATTATTAATCTTGGTTGCCAGTAAACGAGCTGGAAACACCAGTACAGAAGTAGTGAATGAAATTGTCGAAATTTTGGAGATTTTGCCAAAAAACGATATTATTGACAAAAAGGAACATAAGTTTATGTCCAATAACATCGGTATTGTTTAGAAAATTACTTTTGGACACACACTACATTCATGTCTATTTCAATTTCCGATTTTTTGCAAAAACGGACCATGATTTTTAGCTACTGTATATAATAAAGAGGGTATAATTGCTAACTCAAAGATGAGCGCAACTATTTAATGTACCAAATGTGGAAAATCTATTCGCAAATCCAACATGAACCGTCATAAGAAAACTGCATGCACTTCTCGTACATTTGAAAAATGCGAATTTTGCAATTCCAGCTTTAACAGAAAAAACAATTACAACATCATCTGAATCAATATCATATAAATAAAAGCAGTGCTTTTCGGAAAACGTTTCGCACATATAAAATTGATAACATAAATGTCAGAGAAGACATAAAAAGTTTCCTGGAGAAAAATAGCAATAAATGGAAACATATAATTAAAAATAAACTCAGTCAGCCTCTAAAAGTTAGATTCATATTATAAATAAAATTTAAAAAGCAAACGGATTCTGAAGGACAGAAAAAAATACGTGCACATTTTTCGACATGTAACGAAATAATCAGTTTGCCTACTATCTCAATGAATTACTAAAAAATGCTTATGAGAAAATTGATAACGACTTTGAAAATTTTATACAAAAGCATGGAAAGGAAGTGGATGGGTGTTTGACAAAATAATTTCTATGGAAATTCAAATGTCTCAGTATAATGCAGTTGGAGCATCTGCTTTCGTAAATTTAGCAGAACATTTGAAATATACAAAAGGAATAGTGAATGTTAAAAACTACGACAATAAATGTTTCTTGTGGTCAATATTATCAGCTCTACATCCTGCTAAAGACAATCCACAACGTGTGGAAAAATATAAAATATTTGAAAACGTCTTAGACACATCTTCATTGACTTATCCAGTAACCCTCGATCAAATCCCGAAGTTCGAGGTTTTAAATAATATTTCTATAAATGTTTTCAATTCTGAGAAAGATGGTTTGTATGCATTATATATTTCACAGAAACCTGTTAAAGAACCCATACAACTTTTACTTTTAAAAGACGGCAATAATTCTCACTATTGTTGGATTAAAAATATTAGTAGGCTTACAGCATACCTTCCAAGTCATAATGGTATATCCTATCTCTGCCCATACTGTCTTCATAATTTCACTCGCGACGATTTATTAAAGAATCACGTAGATAAATGCAAATCAAACACTTTACAAACTATCAAATTTCCCGAAGCGAATAGTACGAAATTCCATACGATTAAAAACGGTTTGATTACTGCTAGGAATATATTTGAGAACGGTTTGAACCACCCATGTGATTTATGCAGACTTCGAATGCTTTTCGAAATGTAGAAAAATTAAGAATAATCCATGTAGGGTGCGAGCTAAATATTTAATACCGTCAGGATTTGCATATATTATAGTTGGACCGGAAGATAAACTGATCAAAACCAGAATGTACAAACGGAAAAATGTAACAGAACAATTTTTGAATGAAATGATTGAAGCCGAAACTTTGATCAATGATTTGAAGAAAAGAAATGTTAAGATGATTGATTTTGATTGGCAAATTTTTACTGGAGCAAAATTTTATAATACCTGTGGGAAAATTCTAGGAACTGATAGAGTAAGGGACCACGATCACTTAACTGGAAAATACAGAGGTGCTGTTCACAACAAATGTAATCTTCAATACAAATTCTCACTTGAAATACTAGTGTTGTTTCATAATCTCAAAGGATTTGATGGTCACTTTATAGTAAATGATTTGTGGAAATTTAAAGATAAGAAGAAAATTTCTTGTATTCCACAAACTACAAAAAATTATATATGCATTAAATTCAGTCAAATTAAATTTATTGATTCATTCATGTTCCTCAGCTCTTCACTGGATTCACTGTCGAAAAATGTGGAAAATTTCTACATCCTAAGTTAATACTGCAGACAACATAATCTGAATGACTCACAGAAAGAACTTTTGAAAAGCAAAGGAAGTTTTCCATATGAGTACTTGCAACAGAGTGCTCAGTTTTTGCAAACGTCACTTCCATCCAAAGAGAATTTTCAAAACAATGAACAATACGAAAGAGCTCAATTTTTATGGAAAGCCTTTTCTATTTCTACCTTTGGGGAATATCACGATCTGCACATGATCACTGATGTATTACTGCTAGGAGATGTATTTGAAAACTACAGAAATTCGTATATGAATAACTACCAACTCGATCCTTGTCATTATTTTAGCTCTCCTGGCTTATCCTAAGCGGTATGTTTAAAAATAACAGAAATTGAGCTGGAACTTATAAAAGGTGATATGTATTTTTTCATGGAAAGAGCTCTGCGGGGAGGAATATCTTTAGTGATTGGCACAGGCCAACAATCCTTTAGTAGATCCATATAAGAGAAGCAAACCACAAAACTATATCGTGTACTTTGATGCAAACAATTTATATGGCTGGGCAATATCTCAACTTCTTCCAACTGGTAATATCAAATGGGTAAATGATATTGACTTGTTTATTATTCCAGACGACAGCAAAAAGGGTTATTTCTTCGAAGTTTATTCTAGAATATCCGGCACATCTACACGATTTACACAATGATTTCCCCTTGGCTCCTGAAAAATTGAAACTCTCTGATAGTAATGTGTCATTCTTGATTTCAAATCTGTTCCACAAATAAAATTATGTCGTTCATTATAGGTTACTTAAACTCTGTGGAACTGGGATTGAGGGTGAAACAGGTGCATATAATCTTGGAATTTGATCAAAAACCAAGGCTGAAACCTTACATAGATTTTAATACAACAAAACGAATTAATGCCATAAATAATCTTGGAAAAGACTTTTTCAAACTGATGAACAATGCTATATATGGCAAATGTTTAGAAAATAAGAGAAACAGAATAAAATGCCACATTGTGAATACTGAAGAAAAGCTGAAAAAATTAATTTCAAATCCTAGGTACGTTTCTTGTGTTAAACTTGCAGAAAATTTCGTAATTCTCCACATGAAAAAGAAATATATTATATTAGATGAACCATATTACATTGGTGTAACGATTTTGGAGTTGAGTAAATTCATCATCATCATCATCATCATCATCCTCAAGCAGCCATGGGCTACGGAGGTCCAACCAGACCGCGCAGTTTAATTCTCCAAGCATAACTGTCCTGAGCTACATCTGCTGCATCCGGCCACTGTACACCAATTCTAACAAGGTCCTGTTTGACATTGTCTGCCCACCGCATCCTAGGTCTCCCCCTCCTTCTGAGGCCTCTAGGCACACTGTTCATAACCCTATTCGCCAATCTATAATTATCCATACGGGCAACATGGCCAAACCAGCGGAGTCTCTCTCTGCACAATATGCTGCTTAAAGGAGGTTGCAGACTCCTTTGCATAACCTCATCATTAGTTACAAAGTTAAACCACCTAATACCCAATATACTGCGTAAGCATCTAGAATCAAAAGCATCTAGTTTCCTGTTATCTTGCTTACACAGCGTCCAAGTTTCACTACCATAACTAACCCTAGAAAGAACCAAACTATTATACAGCCTAATTTTAGTCTTTAGGTGTATACGCCTATTTCTCCACAATCTCCATAGATTCTTAAAAGTCCCGGCAGCAATACCTATTCGTCTGTTAATCTCATGCCGCACATCACCAGTATCAGTTACGCAGCTCTCAAGGTAATTAAGCTGTGACACCTGCTCAAGACTGCAACAATTCAGATTAACTGAATCACAACCTGCCTGACCAATTTTCATCACTTTAGTTTTCTCTCTGTTTATAACCAAACCTACTGTACTACCAGTCTCATCAACAGTTCGAATGAAAGAGTTCATCTCATCAACATCATTTGCCAAAAGGGCTAAATCATCAGCATAATCTAAATCAGAAGTTTTCGTATCTCCAGCCCATTTAAGGCCAAAAGCTTTCCCTTGAAGTGAATTTCGCATAACATAATCAACAACCAAACTAAAGAGAAAAGGAGACAAAATGCACCCTTGTCGAACACCAGAAGTAATGCTAAACCAATTGCTACAAGACTTACCAACTCTCACACATGACTCAGTGTTATTATAGAGAGCTTTCATTATGTTAACTAACTTGTCTGGTATACCATATGATCTCACAATCAACCACAAATTATGACGATCAACAGAGTCGAAAGCCTTTTTGAAATCAACAAAGCTAGCAACCAAATTTTCTGAAACTCTAAACATTTCTCAATAATCTGCCAAAGTGAAAATATCTGATCTACACATCCCCTACAACTTCTGAATCCACATTGCTCATCACGCAATTGCCTGTCAACCAGATTCTTAATTCTATTAAGCACAATCATGGAAAGAACTTTACCTGGAACGGAGAGTAGGCTGATACCCCTATAGTTATCACAAGAACTGCGATCACCTTTTTTGAAAATAGGGATAATAATAGCTCTGGTAAAATCTTTAGGAACCATGCCTTTATCATAAAAGTTATTCAAAATTTCAGTCATCCAAATGGTAACTGAAACATTCCCAGCTCTAAGCATTTCCGTAGTAATTTCATCCACCCCTGGGAATTTATGAAGTTTAAGTTTAGAAATAGCGAAACTAACTTCAGATTGTGTTATAGGGCCAACATTAAAGCCAACAATGCATCTATCATCATTGCAAACAATGGGAGTAGAACTAACCACATTGTTTAGAACATCACTGAAATGCTCAGCCCACCTAGCCATGACAGAATCCTCACCTTCTATAACCTTGCCTTGTTTATCCTTCAATCCCTGTATACCTGTTCGTTTTCTGCCACACAAAACATTAACTATCTGGTACAGATCTCTGCTGTTGTGCTGTCTAACTGCTTCCTCAGCTTTGTCAGCAAGGCCATCAAGCCAAAGATTCTTATCAGTAGCTAACTGATCCTTTACACGTTTATTAAGTTCTTTGTAATGCTTTCTATTAGGACTAGTAGGGTACTGATTAAAGACATTCCTGCAGTTCCTTCTTTCTGAAATAAGCTCAAGTGCCTTATCACTTAAATAATTCTGCCTCCTCTGCTCCTTTTTCCCTAAAAGAGTACTGTTAGTTTCCAAAAAAGCCTGTTTAAAATGGCCCCATTCTTCCTCAACTTCAGTATTAAGCAAACCATGACTGTCATAATGACTAAGTAACCTATCATGGTAAGCTTTAGCTATAACTGGGTCTTTCAGAGCTTCAGTATTAAAGGTAAATTTTTTAACCCTAGCACAACACTTTTTAAGTTTAAGTTGCAAGACATCTTTAACAAGGTAATGGTCAGATCCAATTTCAGCTCCCCTATATGCCCTGGTATTTCTAACAGAACTAGCCCATTTGCTGTTAATTAATATATAATCAATCATATTCTTATGCAGCCCATCAGGTGAAACCCATGTGTATTTATGTATGTCGCGGTGTTTGTAATATGTGTTAGTTATTCTGAAACCATTTAGTTTACTTACCTGTAGGAGACGTTGCCCATTGCCATTGCAGCTACCAATACCAAAAGGGCCTATTACTCCTCCCCAAATGTCAGAGTCGGTACCAACTGTGGCATTGAAGTCACCAAGAACAAGGGTAATATCTCCTTTCTTGACAGAATTCAAAATATCCTGAAGTTGTCTGTAAAACCTATCCTTCTCATCCTCATCAGAATCCTCAGTGGGGGCATAACAGCAGATAACATTCAAGTTTTTAATGCTTGTCTGAAATTTTGCTGTAAGAAACCTTACATTAATGCACTCGTATCGTAGAAGAGCATCACTAGCATGTCTGCTGAGCAGCAGACCCACGCCTTGGTGATGCTTTCCATTCCCTGTAAAGCGAAATTTAAAGTTATTTTTAAGTATCTCACCTTTACCTGTCCATCTGGTCTCTTGCAAGCCTAGAATATCTAGGTTATAGCGTTGGAATTCCTGCATGAGGACATCAAGAGAATATCCTCACGTTCCACGTTCCTGCAGAGAGAAAATGATTAGTAGGATTTTTAAAGAAATTAGGTTTATTGAGATTGGTAGGGCCAACAATATCAAACAGCCCCCTGATCGCAGGCATGGGGCAAAGACCTGTTCCTCCTCCGCTAAAGGCTGAAATCACCGATGCTGGTAGGAACTTCAGGCACCACCTTTTCAAGTTGACTTTTTCAAGAACCATATGGCCTGCCTGAGACACATTACTCCAGTTTAGGCTTGACGATGCCCAACTAGCTAAGTAAGGTTCAGGTACCTGCGATGGCCTCTGATTAGGATTATCCACCAGCTGATATAAGGTATCCCATGCCTCTGTTCACTTAGAGCTGGCAACCCAGAAGCAAACAGAAAACACAGCAGCAGACTCTCCCTCAACAGAGGCCCACCAGTGCAGCAAGTCCAGGATCCATAATCAAGCTCAAATCCATAAACAAGTCCAGTCTAGTAGGTATAAATGGTCAGCACCAGGACCCTGTGAAGTTGACCACTTCTCAGCAGGGTTGAAAAAAAAGGAAAAAAGTGGCCATAGATGACCAGATCAGTAGGCTATACTGAACTGGCAGCCCTCTCCTTCCGTTCCCTTCCAAAAGAGAATATCTCTTTCGAAAGGTACTAACGGCCTGCACCACGAGAAGGCGGGGTCGGACATTAGGTGCTAGACCTGGCCGGTTCTGTGCATCATCACTGGGGATTGGTACACAGCTCTCCTTCCAGTTTACGCCTAGCTACCATTTACAAGCCTTGAGTAAATTACACATGTATAATTTCTTCTACAATTTTCTGAAACCAAAATTTAATGCAGAATTGTTATTTACCGATACTGATTCCTTCTGTGTCGATATCCAAACAGATGACATATATGAGAAATTTAACTCAGACTACTTTGATTTCTCAAATTACCCTACAAACCATGCATTATACAGTGAATCAAATAAAATGGTTCCAGGAAAATTTAAAGACGAATTAAAAGGTCTTCCAATCAAAGAGGTTGTTGCGTTACGTCCAAAATTGCATTCTATTGATGCTCCAATTCCCAAAAAAGCAGCTAATGGAGTTACAAAGGAATTTAGTCACGAAGATTATCGGGAATGCCTATTTGATGGAAAAATCCTATATACGCAACAAACGGAATTTCGATCGGAACAACATGATATACATGTGTACCAAATTAAAAAAATTGCCTTATCCCAAGAATACACAAAACGACATATCAATGGAATTCAAACTTACGCTTTTGGAAATTATCGAATCTCACATGTGTATGGTAAAGCAGGCAATACCATTTACAAAACTTTGAACTGAAAACAAATGCAAAAAAAAACTAAGTATTAATGAAATATTTTGAAAACTGTACCAATTTGTAATTCTTTAGAAATGCTAATAATCAGTGTCTATGCGGTGGGCAGACAATGTCAAACAGGACCTTGTTAGAATTGGTGTGCAATGGCCAGATGCAGTAGATGTAGCTCAGGATAGACTTGCTTGGAGAACTAAATTGCACGGTCTGGTTGGACCTCCGTAGCCCATGGCTGGTTGTTGATGATGATGATGATGATGATGATGATTCTCTCTGAATTAGAAGAGGAGACATAGGGATTTAAATTTAAGTGGTCTCGATTCAATTTCTGTGAAATCGTATGGTCTGAAACCCTTTGTAATAAAATTAAGAATAATAAACTGCTTAGAACAACTTTGTACAAGCGACAAAGGATTAAATATCCCAGCAGTTTATCTATCTAAAGTCAAAATATATTTTTTTTATTCGGCCAACTCTAATTATCTTTTTGTCAGATTAGAGAACTTGATAAATCATAACTTTCAATGTTAAAACCAAGCTTCTAGCTCGATTAGAACAAAAGTTATTGTAGCACAAAATCTAAAAGTACCGAACCTGAAAACTTAAAATAATGGGTTGAGACCGCTTCCAATACATTTAACATACAGTATTTGTCGATGATATTAGTACACATTGATATTAGTTTGAGTTCTGTAGCTCTATTAGAAGCTGAGCTATGAAGCCGCAAAATTTAGAGGGATTCGACCCACTTTGTCGGCTAGAAAACGGTTTCAGACCGTTTATTCTTTCGTCAGATTATAGAACTAGGTAAACACCAACTATTAAAATTGAAACCAAGATCTTAGCACAATTAGAATGGATGTTATAATTCGACAAATCTTAAAGTTTCGAACCCAGAAAACAAAAACTAAGAGGTCGAGACTGCTTCCAATACGTTAAACGTATAGTGCTTCCCGAATGTAATCTAAAGACATTAGTTTGAGATGTGTGGCTCAATTAGAAGCAAAGTTATAAGGATACAAATTTAAGAGGGTTCGACCCAGTTTCTAGGCTAGGAAACGGGTCCGACACCGTTTCCAGTTGAATTCACGAAATGAGTTCCAGTACTAGAACGTGATGTTGATGAAAAAACCGAAAACATTTCGAAATCTTAAATGAGAATCAGCAATGTATAGTATGCAAAAGATTTTGAACCCAGAAGTCCTTAAGTAACGGGGTCGAGACCAATACCCACATGTTCAAAGTGTAGTACACCCCGAATGAAATCCAATAATATTAATTTTAAATCTGTAGCTTGATTACAAGACAAGATATGAGATCATAAATTTAAAAGAGTTTGACCCACTTTCTCGGCTACGTAAGAGGTCCGAACCCGATTGTGGTCAGTTTGGAAAATAGTGTCTGATTGCTATTACTGAAGAAAACCACAATTAGCTGTGTAGCTCTATTAGAACAAAAGTTATTGTAACACAAAATCTAAAAGTACCGAACCTGCAAAACTTAAAATAATGGGTCGAGACCGCTTCCAATATATTTAACGTACAGTATTTGCCGAATGGAACACAATGATATTAGTTTGAGTTATGTAGCTCTATTAGAAGCTGAGCTATGAAGCCGCAAAATTAAGAGGGGTTCGACCAACTTTGTCGGCTAGAAAACGGCTTCAGACCGATTATTCTTTCGTCAGATTATAGAACTTGATAAACCCCATCTATTAGAATTGAAGCCAAGATCCTATCACAATTAGAATGGACGTTATAATTCGACAAAATCTTAAAGTTTCGAACACAGAAAACAAAAACTAATAGGTCGAGACTGCTTCCAATACCTTAAACGTATAGTGCTTCCCGAATGTAATCGTCACACATTAGTTTGAGGCGTGTGGCTCAATTAGAAGCAGAGTTATAAGGATGCAAATTTAAGAGGGTTCGACCCAGTTTCTAGGCTAGGAAACGGGTCCGACACCGTTGAATTAACGAAATGAGTTCCAGTACTAGAACGTGATGTTGATGAAAAAACCGAAAACATTTCGAAATCTTAAATGAGAATCAGCAATGTGTAGTATGCAAAAGGTTTTGAACCCAGAAGTCCTTAAGTAGCGGGGTCGAGACCAATACCCACATGTTCAAAGTGTAGTACACCCCGAATGAAATCCAATAATATTAGTTTCAAATCTGTAGCTTGATTACAAGTTATGAGATCATAAATTTAAGAGGGTTCGACCCACTTTATCAGCTAGGTAAGTGGTCCGAACCCGTTTCTGGTCGGTTCAGAAAATAGTGTCTGCTTAGTATTATTGAACAACACCAGAATGAGCTCTGTAGCATAATTAGATCAAAAGTTATGTGAACTTTTGTAAATTGCAAAGAATTAACTCTCCCTCCTCCTCCCCTCTCCCACTCCTCCTCGCCTCCCTCCCCCTCCCCTCTCCCATAGAATCAATGTTATTTAAAATACTGATCAATATTCCAAAGTAATTTAATCGCTCCGGTTTAATTTTTTTGCAGCTAGTTTTTTAAAACACTGCTACAAAAACTTATTATTTTAGATTTGAGTTAAAGTTCATAATACTATTTTATTTTTAATTTTGTTTCTTTACCCACTGCTAGAATATGAGTTGCTGCCGACTATGGTATATAAGACAGCCTTGCTTTGAATGAGATTGCTCATCTACGTTAAAGCCTTTTACGCTCAGTATATGAGACCTCTTTGGGGGGGGGGGGGGTTGCGGGGGTGTTAGTTGGTTCCGTGGCCAATCTAGCAACATGGTCTCTGCAGTTGATTGCAGTAACTATGGGATCGCTCGGCCCTTGGGGGGTCCGGTTCCAGTTGTGTCTTGAATACAGCTAGAACTGGAGGAATTCTTTCTTGCGCTCGATCGAGGCACAGAGAGAGGAAGAGAGAGCAGAGGGGAGGAGGGGACAAGAGAGGAAGAGAGAGCAGAGGGGAGGAGGGGACAGAGAGAAAGGGAGAGCAGAGGGGAAGGCAGAGGGGAGGAGGGGCAGAGAGAGGAGGGGAGGGGACAGAGAGGAAGGCCATCCATCGCACCGAACAACTTCCCGAACCAGTATTTTTTCAGCTTTAATTCTGAGGTTCAGTGAATAAGAGATTTAGTTCACCGAAATTAAATCTCGAGCCCGTTGTTCTTTTGAGGAGACTGATTTACGTTTAGCACGATAAAACTATTCTCTCTTTACAAACTTCACACAGTCTCAAAATTACTCTAACTTACATCACTTTTTACTTCAAATTCTTTCCAATTGTTTAAAAAATTAACCTAAATCACTTTTCACTTCTAAAAAAAAATTTTTTTCATCTAGTAACCTCTCTTCATACATTCACAAATTTTGAAAGTCTATCTTTTCATCAGAACCCCCGAAAACGTCATTTTACCTGTTGATTTTGTCATATGTTTCAAACAAATTTCGCAAAACTGTCTGACTTTGTCAAATTCTCCGATTTACCTGACATTTTGCAGCCAAATAATCCAGTGAAGTGTATGATAACTCAACAAACCACATCGTTTTTTTCCTCTGTCACACACACCTCATTTTCTCTGAAAATTAGTTAAACAAATTGGTTCTCGTCTGCCCAAAAAGCTTAAATTATTTTTTCACATGAAACACCCGTTTTTTTCTGATTTTCACACACATTTTCAGAAAAAACCACAAGAAACACCGATTTACATGGGGCTTTTACAACCGAATAATCCACTAAGTGTACGATAACTTAACAAACCTCACCATTTTTTCTCTCATACACACAACCTTCATTTCAACCTAATTCATTTAAACTAATTCACAAATTAGTTTAAACCTCATCTTCCCAAAAAAAAACTTAAATTAGTTTTTCAAATGCTAAAAAACAACCCCGTTTTTTCTATTTTTCACACATATTTTCACAAAAAACCACATGAAACATACTTGTTTTCTCATCCCCCATAACTTTTCAAAACCGATTTTCACAGAATTCTTTGGCCCCATATACTGGCCCAGAACTGTTATTAATGCTACTACTGAGCTCCCAAGATAATTAAACTGTGACACCTGCTGAAGGGTGCAACCATTCAGATTAACTGAATCACAGCCTGCCTGACCAATTTTCATCACTTTAGTTTTCTCTCTGTTTATAACCAAACCTACTCTACTACCAGTTTCATCAACAGTTCGAATGAAAGAGTTCATCTCATCAACATCATTTGCAAAAAGGGCTAAATCATCAGCATAATCTAAATCAGAAATTTTCGTATCTCCAGCCCATTTAAGGCCAAAATCTTTCCCTTGAAGTGAATTTCGCATAACATAATCAATAATCAAACTAAAGAGAAAAGGAGACAAAATACACCCTTGTCGAACACCAGAAGTAATGCTAAACCAATTGCTACATGCCTTACCAACTCTCACACACGACTCAGTGTTATTATAGAGAGCTTTCATTATGTTAACTAACTTGTCTGGTATACCATATGATTTCACAATCAACCACAAATTATGACGATCAACAGAGTCGAAAGCCTTTTTGAAATCAACAAAGCTAGCAACCAAAGGTTTCTGAAACTCTAAACATTTCTCAAGAATCTGCCTAAGTGAAAATATCTGATCCACACATCCCCTACCACTTCTGAATCCACATTGCTCATCACGCAATTGACTGTCAACCAGATTCTTAATTCTATTAAGCACAATCATGGAAAGAACTTTATCTGGAACAGAGAGTAGGCTGATACCTCTATAGTTATCACAAGAACTGCGATCACCTTTTTTGAAAATAGGGATAATAATAGCTCTAGTAAAATCTTTAGGAACCATGCCTTTATCATAAAAGATATTCAGAATTTCAGTCATCCAAGTGGTAACCGAAACATTCCTAGCTCTAAGCATTTCTGTACTAATTTCATCTACCCCTGGAGATTTATGTAGTTTAAGTTTAGAAACAGCCAAAATAACTTCAGATTGTGTTATAGGGACAACATCAAAACCACCAATGCATCTATCATCATTGCAAACAATGGGAATAGAACTAACCACATTGTTTAGAATATCACTGAAATGCTCAGCCCACCTAGCCATGAGAGAATCCTCACCTTGTATAACCTTACCTTGTTTATCCTTCAATCCCTGTATACCTGTCCGTTTTCTACCACACAAAACATCAATTATCTGGTACAGCTCTCTTCTGTTGTGCTGTCTAACTGCTTCCTCGGCTTTGTCAGCCAATCCATAAAGCCAAAGATTCTTATCAGCAGCTAGCTGATCTTTTACACCTTTATTAAGTTCTCTGTAATGTTTTCTATTAGGACTAGTAAGGTATTGATTAAGAACCTTCCTGCAGTTCTTTCTTTCCGAAAAAACTCAAGTCCTTATCACTCAGATAATTCAGCCTATTCTGCTCCTTTATTCTTAAAAGAGTACTGTTAGTGTCCAAAAAAGCCTGTTTAAAATGATCCCATTCTTCCTCAACTTCAGTAGTAAGCATCGCATGACTGTGGTAATGACTAAGTAACCTATCATGGTAAGCTTTGGCTATAACTGAGTCTTTCAGAGCTTCAGTATTAAAAGCAAATTTTTTAACCCTATCACAACACTTTTTAAGCTGAAGTTGCAAGACACGATTAACAAGATAATGGTCAGATCCAATTTCAGCTCCCCTATATGACCTTGTATTGCTAACAGAACTAGTCCATTTGCTGTTAATTAATATATAATCAATCATATTCCTATGCAGCCCATCAGGTAAAACCCATCTGTATTTATGTATGTCGCAGTGTTTGTATTAAGTGTTAGTTATTCTGAATCCATTGAGTTTACTTACCTGTAGGAGACGTTGCCCATTGCCATTGTAGCTACCAATACCAAAAAGGCCTATTACTCTTCCCCAAAGGTCAGAGTCAGTACCAACTTTGGCATTGAAGTCACCAAGAACAAGGGTAATATCTCCTTTCTTGACAGAATTCAAAATATCCTGAAGTTGTCCATGAAACCTATCCTTCTCATCTTCATCGGCATCCTCAGTGGGGGCATAACAGCAGATAACATTCAAGTCTTTAACGCCTGTCTGAAATTTTGCTGTAAGAAACCTTTCATTAATTCACTCATATCCTAGAAGAGCAACACTAGCGTGTCTGCTGAGAAGCAGACCCACGCTTTGGTGATGCTTATTGTCATCCCTCCCTGAAAAGAGAAATTTAAGATTATTTTTAAGAATCTGACCTTTATCTGTCCATCTGGTCTATTGCAAGCCGAGAATATCTAAATTATAATGGTGGAATTCTTGTGTGAGGACATCAAGAGAAAATGCTCTGTGCAGAGTCCTCACATTCCAACTACCTATGGAGAGAAAATGGTTAGTGGGATGTTTAAAGAAACTATGTTTATTGAGATAGAGAATGGCGACAATATCAAACTTCCCCCTAACCGCAGACATGGGGCAAAGACCCGTTCCCCCACCACTAAAGGCTGAAGCCAACTACACTGGAAGACTTCCTCCAATGTAGAATTTGACGATGCCAATAGAAGCAAAGAATTCAGGTGCCTGCGATGACCTGTGCTCAGGATTATCCACCAGTGTGTGGTTGACCACTCCTCAGCAGGGTAGAAAAAAAAAAGAAAAGTAGCCATAGTTGTCCAGATCAGTAGGCCACACTAATCTGGCAGCCCTCCTCATCCGTTCACTTCCACAAGAGAGTATCTCCTTTGAAAGGTACTAACGGTCTGCACCACGAGAAGGCGGGGTCGGATATTAGGTGCTAGGCCTGGCCGGTTCTATGCATCATCACAGGGGATTGGTGCATAGCTCTCCTTCCAGTGACTATATAGCTACCATTTACAGACCAAGTTATATATAGCAAATATATTTATTCATCATCATCGTCATCTCACAAAACACAGATGCAGAGAGATTTTCTACATTTAAACCGCAAAGCTAATAGATTATCTGCAGAAAATATTTATGAGCTTTAGTTTTCATACATAAGCAGGGGCGTAGCGAAGGGACTATGTTTGGGGGCGGCAGAAATCAAAAATTTTCCAACTCGAAATTCAAATTTTGCCAACTGAGCAAATAATATCTATGTCACGTTTTTATTTAGATTTCCGCTCCGTGGGGGGATGGGGGGTAGGCAATTTTCACAACTCTCTTGCATTTTGCCATTTGATTTCCAATTTTGCCAACTAGCCATAATTTCGCAGAAATAATCCCAATATTCACATCTCGTCTGAATTGTAGCAAGTCAGTGTGAATTTTCCCTTGATTTGGCCAACTCTCCTTAATTTCACAAAACCAATCCCAGTCTTTACATCTCTCCTAAATTTCCCAAATCACTTCAAAGTTTTAAAACTCCCCAAGTATTTTCCAAGTTTTTTCGATTTTGTCAACTCTCCTTAATTTCACAAATCCAATCCCAATTGTCACAACTCGCCCGAATTTTCCAAGTGGATTCGAATTTTGCCAGCTGCCCTACGTTTTGTTAAGTTTCCTCGATTTGTCCAACACTCCTTAATTTCACAAAACAAATCGCCTATATTTTACCAAGTGGATTCGAATTTTGCGAACTACTCTACATATTACCAACTCACCGTAATTTTACAGAAAAAATCGCAATTTTTACATATTCCTTTATTTTGCCTAATCACTTCGAATTTTATCAACTCTCCTTAATTGCAAAAGAAAGGCACAAATTTCACAACTCCCTGTATTTTACCAAGTGGCTTCGAATTTTGCCAACTCCCTAGATTTTGCCAAGAGTTCTCGATTATAAAACTCTCCTTAATTTCACAAAACCAATCCCAATTTTTACAACTCAGCTGTACTCTAAAAATTGGTTTTCAGTTTTACCAACTTCCCTAGATTTTGCCACGTTGTCTTGATTAATTTCGCAAAAAATCCCAATTTTTATATCTCTCCTAAATTTGCCAAGTCGCTTCAAAATTTTTAAACTCCCCAAAATTTTGCCAAGTTTTCTCGATTTTGTCAACTCTCCTAATTACACAAAAACAATCCCAATTTTCACATATCGCACGTAATTTACCAAGTGGATTCGAATTTTGCCAACTACATTAGATTTTGTCATCTCGCCACAATTTTACAGAAAATAATAACAATTTTTCCATCACACCTGATTTTGCAAAGTCACTGAATTTTTCCAACTCCCCAAAGTTTGCCAACTCTCCTAGATATGAGAAGTTGCCTCGATTTTGCCAACACGCCATAATTTTACAGAAAAAAGATTGCAATTTTTGTATCTCACCTGAATTTTGTCAACTCCCCACGATTTTGCCAAGTCACTCCGAATTTTGCCAACTCCCTACGTTTTGCCTACTCTCCTAGATTTTCCCAACTCATCATAATTTTACATCTCACCAGAATTTTGCCAAGTCACTCCGAATTTTTCCAACTCCCTACGTTTTGCCTACTCTCCTAGATTTTCCCAACTCATCATAATTTTACATCTCACCAGAATTTTGCCAAGTCACTCCGAATTTTTCCAACTCCCTACGTTTTGCCTACTCTTCTAGATTTTCCCAACTCATCATAATTTTACATCTCACCAGAATTTTGCCAACTCCCCACGATTTTGCCAAGTCACTCCGAATTTTGCCAACTCCCTACGTTTTGCCAAGTCACTCCGAATTTTGCCAACTCCCTACGTTTTGCCAAGTCACTCCGAATTTTGCCAACTCCCTACGTTTTGCCTACTCTCCTAGATTTTCCCAACTCTTCATAATTTTACATCTCACCAGAATTTTGCCAACTCCCCACGATTTTGCCAAGTCACTCCGAATTTTGCCAACCCCCTACGTTTTGCCTACTCTCCTAGATTTTCCCAACTCATCATAATTTTACATCTCACCAGAATTTTGCCAACTCCCCACGATTTTGCCAAGTCACTCCGAATTTTGCCAACCCCCTACGTTTTGCCTACTCTCCTAGATTTTCCCAACTCATCATAATTTTACATCTCACCAGAATTTTGCCAACTCCCCACGATTTTGCCAAGTCACTCCGAATTTTGCCAACTCCCTACGTTTTGCCTACTCTCCTAGATTTTCCCAACTCTTCATAATTTTACATCTCACCAGAATTTTGCCAACTCCCCACGATTTTGCCAAGTCACTCCGAATTTTGCCAACCCCCTACGTTTTGCCTACTCTCCTAGATTTTCCCAACTCATCATAATTTTACATCTCACCAGAATTTTGCCAACTCCCCACGATTTTGCCAAGTCACTCCGAATTTTGCCAACTCCCTACGTTTTGCCTACTCTCCTAGATTTTCCCAACTCTTCATAATTTTACATCTCACCAGAATTTTGCCAACTCCCCACGATTTTGCCAAGTCACTCCGAATTTTGCCAACTCCCTACGTTTTGCCTACTCTCCTAGATTTTCCCAACTCATCATAATTTTACATCTCACCAGAATTTTGCCAAGTCACTCCGAATTTTTCCAACTCCCTACGTTTTGCCTACTCTCCTAGATTTTCCCAACTCATCATAATTTTACATCTCACCAGAATTTTGCCAAGTCACTCCGAATTTTTCCAACTCCCTACGTTTTGCCTACTCTTCTAGATTTTCCCAACTCATCATAATTTTACATCTCACCAGAATTTTGCCAACTCCCCACGATTTTGCCAAGTCACTCCGAATTTTGCCAACTCCCTACGTTTTGCCTACTCTCCTAGATTTTCCCAACTCTTCATAATTTTACATCTCACCAGAATTTTGCCAACTCCCCACGATTTTGCCAAGTCACTCCGAATTTTGCCAACCCCCTACGTTTTGCCTACTCTCCTAGATTTTCCCAACTCATCATAATTTTACATCTCACCAGAATTTTGCCAACTCCCCACGATTTTGCCAAGTCACTCCGAATTTTGCCAACTCCCTACGTTTTGCCTACTCTCCTAGATTTTCCCAACTCATCATAATTTTACATCTCACCAGAATTTTGCCAACTCTCCACGATTTTGCCAAGTCACTCCGAATTTTGCCAACTCCCTACGTTTTGCCTACTCTCCTAGATTTTCCCAACTCATCATAATTTTACATCTCACCAGAATTTTGCCAACTCCCCACGATTTTGCCAAGTCACTCCGAATTTTGCCAACTCCCTACGTTTTGCCTACTCTCCTAGATTTTCCCAACTCGTCATAATTTTACATCTCACCAGAATTTTACCAACTCCCCACGATTTTGCCAAGTCACTCCGAATTTTGCCAACTCCCTACGTTTTGCCAAGTCACTCCGAATTTTGCCAACTCCCTACGTTTTGCCAAGTCACTCCGAATTTTGCCAACTCCCTACGTTTTGCCTACTCTCCTAGATTTTCCCAACTCTTCATAATTTTACATCTCACCAGAATTTTGCCAACTCCCTACGTTTTGCCTACTCTCCTAGATTTTCCCAACTCTTCATAATTTTACATCTCACCAGAATTTTGCCAACTCCCCACGATTTTGCCAAGTCACTCCGAATTTTGCCAACCCCCTACGTTTTGCCTACTCTCCTAGATTTTCCCAACTCATCATAATTTTACATCTCACCAGAATTTTGCCAAGTCACTCCGAATTTTTCCAACTCCCTACGTTTTGCCTACTCTCCTAGATTTTCCCAACTCATCATAATTTTACATCTCACCAGAATTTTGCCAAGTCACTCCGAATTTTTCCAACTCCCTACGTTTTGCCTACTCTTCTAGATTTTCCCAACTCATCATAATTTTACATCTCACCAGAATTTTGCCAACTCCCCACGATTTTGCCAAGTCACTCCGAATTTTGCCAACTCCCTACGTTTTGCCTACTCTCCTAGATTTTCCCAACTCTTCATAATTTTACATCTCACCAGAAATTTGCCAACTCCCCACGATTTTGCCAAGTCACTCCGAATTTTGCCAACCCCCTACGTTTTGCCTACTCTCCTAGATTTTCCCAACTCATCATAATTTTACATCTCACCAGAATTTTGCCAACTCCCCAAGATTTTGCCAAGTCACTCCGAATTTTGCCAACTCCCTACGTTTTGCCTACTCTCCTAGATTTTCCCAACTCATCATAATTTTACATCTCACCAGAATTTTGCCAACTCCCCACGATTTTGCCAAGTCACTCCGAATTTTGCCAACTCCCTACGTTTTGCCTACTCTCCTAGATTTTCCCAACTCATCATAATTTTACATCTCACCAGAATTTTGCCAACTCCCCACGATTTTGCCAAGTCACTCCGAATTTTGCCAACTCCCTACGTTTTGCCTACTCTCCTAGATTTTCCCAACTCGTCATAATTTTACATCTCACCAGAATTTTGCCAACTCCCCACGATTTTGCCAAGTCACTCCGAATTTTGCCAACTCCCTACGTTTTGCCTACTCTCCTAGATTTTCCCAACTCATCATAATTTTACATCTCACCAGAATTTTGCCAACTCCCCACGATTTTGCCAAGTCACTCCGAATTTTGCCAACTCCCTACGTTTTGCCTACTCTCCTAGATTTTCCCAACTCGTCATAATTTTACATCTCACCAGAATTTTGCCAACTCCCTACGATTTTGGCAAGTCACTCAGAATTTTCGCAACTCCCCAAGATTTTGCCAAGTCACTCCGAATTTTAGCAACTCCCAAGATTTTTGCCAAGTTGTTCCGATTTTGCCAACTCTCCTGTATTTTACTAAGGGACTTCGAATTTTGCCGTCTTTCCATTTCCAAACTGCCATAGATTTGCGAAGTTGCCTTAATTTTGACAACTCCCTTAATTTTCCAAAAGCACAAGATTACAAATTTTCGCAACTCACCTAGATTTTACGAAGTCGCTTCGAATTTTTCCAACTCCAAGTTACTTTGGGGAGGAGACTCCCCCCACAGCTACGCCACTGTACATAAGTGAATATAGTAAAAAAGAACACAAAAGTCATATAAATACAGGTTTTTTCAGAATTTCAGATTAACAGACATTCTTTAAATAGGTTTTTAACCTTTACTTTAATCTTACTAAAATTAGATATATGATTTCTCTTGGTAACTGGGGTAAGATCTCTGGCGCTTTATACTCTTTAAGATTTTTACCGTAATTATTAAAAAAATTCGGGATTTGAAAATACTTATTGGTCTGAAGTCTGGTATTCTTATCATGTGTAATTTGTACTTTAAATGTGTCATTCAAAAAGTTGTCCAGAAAAATGCCATATCTAAAGATATTTTGGACTGATAGAATATTTAGGAATGAAAATCTTTCACTTGCGCTTGAAAAATTATCTCTAAGCTTGTATGGAGTTATATTTTTTGCTATAGATGATTGCAATTTTTAATTTTTTTAGGTTAGTGATGCCATTTGTTCCACATATTGTAATTCCATACCTAATTAAAGATTCACAAATTGCCTTGTAGACCATAAGACAAACGTCGGTATCGGTTATGAATTGCAATGTGTAAATTTCAGCGGCACGATATCTGAGACTTTCACGTAGCTTCCAAACGTGTGTTCCATCGAAAGGTTGGATCCAAATATAAACCCAGGTGCTTAACATTATCCACCAATTCAATGCTACGACAATCACAAATATTTTTATGTTTCGGATTGATATATATAATTTATATTGCGCGTCTTAATTACATGGTTTGATGTTTTCAAAGTACCTGCTGAGTGGAGATCATCCATTTAGTTTTATCGTTATTTATATATATTAAATTAATATTCAGCCATCTCACCAAGCAATTTATAGTCATCCTGTAATACTCTTAGAGCCGCGTCCACGTCGCGATTGCTGTTTAAAATAAGAGCAATCTCGATGATATTTAAAAGAATCAGCAAAAAACTTAATTTACTTTTTAAATTTAAATTAGACGTATCATTAATATACAGGAGGAACAACAATAGTCCAAGTATAGATCCTTGTGGAACTTCAACATTTAATTTTCTTTCGCTACTTAATGCATTTCCAATTTGGTTACAATAGTCCTATTACTTAGGGAATTTTTGAACCAAATAAGAGCTGTCCCTCTAATTCCATAGTTTTCAAGTTTTGAAAGAAGTATATTGTGATCCAATGTGTCGGATGCTTTACTAAAGTCGAGAAAGAGAGCAGCAACCTTTTCTCCATAGTTCAAGGCTTTATTAACACATTCTTAAAACATTAGACAGTAGAGTTGAAGTACTTTTTCCCTTCTGGAAGCTATATTGCCTATTAGAGATAACGTGTTTTAAGAGAAAGCTACGGAGAGTGTCATCGATGTACCTGTCTAAAATTTTGTTTGCGGTGGACAATTCAGCAATAGGGTCTATAATTCGTATAATTACTTTTAACACCACTTTTATATATATCTCAGTATAGCAGTTTTTAAAGTGGAGGGTATATTTCCAAAAGTAATACTTGTTAATTAGTTTAGCAAGATAATCTGTTAATTGATTCATGCATGGCTTTACATGTTTGGCGTGTATGTTATCAACGAGGTAATTATTTTTTAAACTGAATGTCCGGAATAGGTGGTATGTAAATGGATGAGTTCAATGGGATATTAAGCTCCGGCACATAACTGTCTTTTTGGGTTGGATTGTTCTCCCGTAATTTATCAACCATGTCTGGAAAATAATTATTGAAATTCGCAGCAATTTGAGAATTTGGCATATTTTTGGGCATATTTTTAATTATTATATTATCTGGTGGTTTTTTCTTCTTTCCATCTAATATGGTATTAATCATATCCCAGGAATATTTTGTATTGCCAGTAATAGATTTGAAGCGTTTTTTTTTGTAAAAATTGAGATTTTTCTTTTCTTATAAAATCGGTTAACTTAATTTCGTATTTGTTGATAAAGTATTTTGTTAGCATTTTCGTTTCTGTAAGTAATTCATGCTGCATCTCTTTGTTCAATCGTAATAATAATTTCGGGAGTGATCCATTCTTTGCTGTTTTTCCGAAATTTGATATTATGTTGGTCTGTTGAGATATTTTTGTCCAGAATCATGTTGAATTTATTTTTAAAACTATTGTACATTTCATCAGCATACTTGTTGACTTGTTCAGCATTCCAGTTAGTCCTAATTATTGAATTAATGATAATTTTATGATCATATTTTAAATATTTTTTATCACCTGTTGTATAGTCGCACACTGATTTATTCGAGCTTAGTAATAAAGAAAAAAAAAATAATGGTCTTAAGCACCGATTTATTCTGGACAAATGTTTGCCTACTCTAGAAACGGGGAAAAATCTTTTTTGAAGTTGAAAAACTCTACGGTTAAAATTTTAAACGCAATCGCCCTTCTTCAAAGGTTCTTACCCTTTTTTAATCCTCAGAATCTAAAAATCGGTGTCCTCGGCATTTTTTTAATCCCTTTTGGCGCTTGTTATGGTGTTACTGAAAGAAAAAATTCTTGTTTCTAAGAATTATTTCTAGTCTTTTCATTTCAATTGACACTAAGATTTTAAGATTTTAATTTAGTTTAAAATAACGACAACTTTTTAAGTATGCAGTGGCCAATAAGAGGACGAAATATAACAGAGTTTAGCGGAATACCTTTCTGTATTGTATATGCTTTACCATGCGTTATATTTATTCTTCCTCCCCCCTTCCTTCAAATTGACGCAGAGGTTCATTCAGTCGGTAGCGAGCTATGCTCATAATCTGCAGTTCCCAGGTTCGAGTCCCAACTGTGCGAGCGTTGAAATTCATCTCTGTTAACCCCCCACCTTTCATTAGATCATAAAGGAGATCTTCTGTTCAGAGGACAAAAAATTAATTAGATAAATACGAACGAAATAACAGGTTTGGATTGGATAACAGTTTATTCTAAATCATCTATTCCTTCGAATTTTCACCGTTAGATGATACAGAGAAACGACAAAATTATTTTCTATGAAAACTAGCTTTTAATGTTCGTGAAAGTCGATATGTCATTCTACTAATTTCCTTTTTTGTATTTTTTATATCGTTTTCAAAGGAAACGAGATAATATTTCCGCTTGGTCGTCTGTCTGTCTGTCTGTCCGCCTGTAGACAACTAACTTTTTTGTTTACAGAGATAAATTAAAATTTCTGTTTGTGTTGGATAGATATTGATGAAATATTACGATATGCACTTCCGAATCTCTCTAGAGCGATAATTACGCCTTCAAGCGGTGCAAAAGTTTCAAATTTAAAAATTTCAAACGAATATTGCAACGATGTATTTAAGCTAGAAATTTGCAATTTTGGTGGTTTAGTCCCAGGGGGTGAGAAAACACAACTTCTTTGTTTTAACAGAAAATTGGTTGTTTTTAGATATAAATGAAAAATATTTTTTCGGGTTAGGTAGGAATTGATTAAATATTATGGATCGCTCTTCCCGAATCTTTCGAAAACCATAATTTCTCCCTCTAACGGTGGAAAATTTGAAAATTCCAAAGGAATTTTGAAAGCGATGTATTTATGCTAGAAATTTGAGATTTTGGTGGTGGAATATGATGATCACGGAATTTTCATTGCCAACAATGAGTTGGCACCTGAGACCCAAGGGAGGGGTCTGGTGACAAAACACTTTTTTTTTTGTTTTAGCAGATAACTGTTTGTATTTACAGAAAAATGACAAATATATTTTAGTATTAGATAAGAATTTCATAAAATATTATAATTTGTACTTTCGGAATCTTTCGAAACTATAATTGCGCACTCTAATGGTGAAAAAATTTGAAATTCCAAAATTTTAAAAGAATATGGTAAAGATGTATTAACAACGAAAATTCGGAATTATAGTGGTGTAATGTGAACGTCATGAAGTTTCCATTGACAGTCTATTTTTAGTTGGATTGGTATTAATCAAATATTATAATTGGCAGTTTTCAAATCTTTAGCTAGTTTTAGTATATAGAATCATTAAATATAGAAACGATAAAGGTGTTTTTAAATAACATGTATTGTAACAAAAATTTGAAAGTTTAGTGGTAGCTTTTCAAGGGATTACTGACAGTCATAACGTACCCACTTTTCTGAGAGCGGTGTGGAAAATGCAACTTTTTAAATTTAAGAATTAAAAGACGAATATATTTATTTATTATTATTATTACCAATAATATACTATTCATCTCATCATCCGCTGACTCAAATTAAAACGGTTAAGGAGTGAACGATGGAAGTACTTCATTCTCTGTTAAGGAGTAAAGGACAAAATTCACTGTCTTTGAAAACGAGATACTCGTATGAGCCACGGGCGACATGAGATCTTCTAGGCTTTCTTTTTTTAAGAGATTAGTTATACATCTGTAACTCGTAACATTCAATTCTTGAAATTATTCATTTAGCAGCGAAATATATTGTTACGACAGAAGGAATCTGGCATCCGAAATCAAAAAGTATCAGCCAACGAACAAGAACTTTGGGAGAATTTGAAGAAGAACAGTGGAGCGTGTAACGGTCGTGTGTGTAACGGTCGAGAGTTCGAAAATGGACCGTTAGCTGTTCTGAGACAGTGAGCGTTAAGTATAAAGAATTATCTTTAAGTGTTGTGTACGCGGGAAGTATAAAAGTGGTATCTTTTATGTGTTGTGTACGCGGACGCTCGTATGGTTCTGCTAGTGTGAGTTAGCGAACTAGCACAGAACGATTTTGTTTGTGTACGAAGATGTTCAAGCGACATGGTAATCAAGTAATAAGGTAATGTTTAGTGGAATAGACAGAGCTAATGTTGTGTGCTCTGCGCAGGAAGATTGATGACTTGTGTATGGTTAATAGTTGATTTGTTAATAAGATACTTCATCCATATTTTCTTTGTAACAATTTACCTTGTATTGAATTTGGTTTTGAAATATAGTTTTTAATACTCACGCTCAGTGGCTATCCATTTTTGCAATCAGCAACATTTGGTGTCAGAAGCGGAATAATTTATTGAATGCCGTTAACTAGAAGTATGGATGAATTAGTAAAGTTAATGAATGACATTAAAAGTCAAAATAATGATTTGAAAGCCTATATGGCCGCACAAATTAATGAGTTGAGAACTGAGATAGTTTCTCAAAAAGATGACTTGAAAGCCGATATGGCTACACAGATGAATGACATTAAAAGTCAAAATAGTGACATAAACAATAAAGTAGATGGCTTGAAAGCCGAAATGGCCGCACAAAATAATGAGTTGAGAACTGAGATAGTTTCTCAAAAAGATGACTTGAAAGCCGATATGACTACAGAGATGACTGATATTAAAGGTGATATAGCTGCCCAAAGCAATAAAATAGGTGACCTTGCTAGACAAAGTGATGACTTGAAAGCCGAAATAGCTTCTCAAATTGGTAAGATTACTGATCAGTGTAAGGACATTAAAACCGAACTTAATAAACAATGTGATTATTTAAAGGTTGAAATTGACAGTGTAAAGTATGATCTTGATAGTGTTAAGTTAGATTATAAACATGAAATTGAAATTGTAAAAACTGATTGTGAACGCCAGTTTCAGATTTTGAGAAATGAAATGTTACCTTCTGCTTGTGATAATAATAATTCTAGTGAAAATAATGTTATTACACATATCGCTAAAAATACAACTAAACCTTCTACACATGATGGTCAATCATCTTGGACAGTATTTAAAACACAATTTGAAGTTATCGCTAGAGCCAATGAGTGGAATTAATTGCAAAAGGCTAGTTTTCTTGCAGCTTCCTTAAGAAATTCTGCTGCGGAAGTTTTGCAGTCTGTTCCAGAAGAAAAAGGACTTGATTGTCAAAGTCTAGTTTCTGCATTAGAACTAAGGTTTGGTGATAGTTATTTAAAACAATATTAGGTGACTCAATTTAAACATCGCATGCAGAAAAGTGGTGAAACTTTGCAAGAGCTTGCTAGTGATATTAGCGTCTAGCTAGATTGGCTTACAGTAACTGTCCACCAGAAATACAAGATAACTTAGCTCAATTACAATTTATTGATGCTATTGCTGACCTTGACACTCAACAATCTCTGAGGATGTTTGAAGGTGAATCCTTAAAGTCAGCTGTGGTACATGCTATGAAATACGAGTGCTCCAGACTTTCCTCCCGAGCGAACAAACGCACAGTGAGATTTGTAAGTGCAGAAGAAACTGTAGAAAAGGATAATGAAATGAAAGAACTAACTAAAGCGATGCTATCCGTTTTGAAAGACATAAGAGGTTCTTCTTCAAAAACTACAACAGACCTTCAGTGTTGGAATTGTGGCAAGACCGGACACATTCGTACCAACTGCAATAGGAAACGAATGAGGAGTCCAAGTCCATCAACTAGACAACAGGATCAGGGAAACAGAAAATTGGTCAATCTTGCGAGGCAAAGGCTGGCTATTGATTGGTTGGCCCCAGGGGAGTCGCCCACGTTTCTACATTACATGGTGATAATAATGGATTAGTAGCTGATGGAGCCATAAATGGAATACCTTGCCGTATGTTAGTCGACACTGGTGCAAATGTAACTTTTCTCAGAACGGATATAATAAAGAAAATAATACCTCACCCAAACTTGAATACTACACAGTCTAAAATAAGCCTACAAACAGCCACTGGAGATCGTGCAAAAGTCCATGGAAAAATAGAACTTAACATCCGAGTTGGTAGCTGTCTGGTACACCACCCTGTTTACATCGCTGACATCTACGATGAATCCATATTAGGCCTAGATTTTCTTAAGAAACATGGATTCAACATTAGACCCAGTGATAACCTAATCATCTATGAGACAGAAGAGATTCCTCTGCTTAGCCGTCCGTCTGATTCTTTATCAAGCGTAACTTCAATATTAGTGACGGAAGACACAGAGATCCCAGCACAAAGTGAAGTTATAGTCCGTGGACATCGGGCGGAGACTTCTGGGGCCTTCCGATTGGACCTTTCCGATGGATTCTGGGGCCTTTCCGACTGATGCCTTTGGTAAAGGAGCTTTGGCTCATAATATCCTGGTTGCAAGGACTTTAGTCAGAATAGATAAAGAACAGATCCCTATCAGAGTGATGAACTGTAACAAATCCAATAGAATGTTAAAAAAAGGTGAAGAATTAGCAATATGTGAAGCTGTTACTTGTGTAACAAGTATAAATAAAATAGAAGTTACTGATTCAAATCAAAATCATACAGACATCCCATCTCATCTTACTGAATTATGGAGAGAAACAAGATGAATATTAACTGAAAACCAAGCTGTTAAGGCCGAGAACCTATTAAAAGAATTTTTGACATTTTTTCTGCCACATCAATTGATTATGGCGTACAAACCTGACAGAACATAAAATCAACACTGGTGATTCTCCTCGTCCATCTGCCGGCAAGAAGGCTTCCATTGGCAAAAAGAGAGGAGACGGAACAACTCATAAAGGACATGGAAGCTCAAGGCATTATAGAACCATCGCAGAGTCCCTGGACATCACCAGTAGTTCTTGTCAAGAAAAAGAATGGATCTACACGATTTTGTGTAGATTATCGCAGATTAAATGACGTAACAAAGAAGGACTCCTTTCCTTTACCCAGGATTGATGATACACTAGACACTTTATCTGGGTCAGAATGGTTCTCAACATTAGACTTAAAGAGCTGCTATTGGAAAGTTGGTATGCGTCCTGAAGACCGTGAGAAAACAGCTTTCACTACAGGGAATGGACTTTGGCAGTTTAAAGTGATGCCATTTGGACTTTGTAACGCACCTGCTACATTTGAACGATTAATGGCGTCGGTGCTCAAAGGTTTGTCTTTGGAGGTCTGTCTGGTTTACTTGAACGACATCATAGTTCTTGGAAGAACTTTTGAAGAACATTTGAGAAATCTTCGTGAAGTATTTGAAAAACTTAAGGCAGACAAGTTAAAATTGGAACCGACAAAGTGTAAACTGTTCCAGCAAGAAGTTCATTACCTTGGTCATGCGATCACTACATCAGGGATTAAGACTGATCCTAGTAAGATAGAAGCTGTAAGAGACTGGCCTCCACCACAAGATGTTCATCAACTTCGTAGTTTTATTGGACTTTGCACCTACTATAGAAGATTTGTCAAAGGTTTCTCCAACATCGCAAGGCCATTACATCGTCTGACAGAAGAGGGCCAGGGGTTTATGTGGACCACTGAATGCGATATAGCCTTTCAACAGCTAAAGAAAACTCTTTCCACAGCACCAGTGCTAGCGTACCCACAAACGGGAAAACAATTCGTAATAGATACTGACGCAAGTAACACAGGAGTTGGTGCTGTACTTTCACAAGAACAAGACGGACAAGAGAAAGTTATTGCATACTTTAGTAAAACTTTATCCAAACCAGAGCGGAATTATTGTGTAACACGCAAAGAACTGTTAGCAATAGTAAAAGCAATATAACATTTTCATCATTATCCCTATGGCCAGAAATTCCTTATACTTGCTGATCATGCTGCACTTACATGGTTATTAAACTTCAAAAACCCTGAAGGACAAATCGCAAGGTGGATACAACGGTTACAAGAATACGATTTCTCCATCGAACATCGAAGTGGTAAAATGCATAAGAATGCAGATGCTCTTTCCAGGCGCCCATGTATTGACAACTGTAAACATTGCTATAATGCAGAACTGAAATTTGGAACTAAAGAGATAATGCCCATAAGACAAATAGTATCGACACAAACAAACAGTGATACCCCTAACATCTGGAATCCAATTGAAATCAGGAAGGCTCAACTAGATGATGAAGACATAAAACCAATATTAGAATTGATTGAAAAATCTGATGTAAGACCTAATTGGGAGCAAATCTCGAGGTATAGTCCAACTACTAAAAGTTACTGGGCACAGTGGGACTCCTTAAAAATGAAAGACGGAGTATTATACAGAAGATGGGAGAATCCCACTGGATGGCTGATCCGATGGCAGATAATCCTTCCTCGCTCCCGAATGGAACTTGTGATGAAATATGTACATGATAGTGCCACTGGAGGACACTTCGGTGTTAATAAGACATTAGCCAAAGTCAGGGAACAATTTCATTGATTGAAAAGTAGGGCAGACGTTGAAAGATGGTGTAGGCAATGTGAAGCCTCTGCAGCAAAGAAAGGCCCTAAGACTAGGAGTAGGGGTAAGCTGCAGACGTACAACGTTGGTGCCCCTTTTGAAAGAATAGCCATTGATGTAATGGGTCCGTTTCCTAGAACTGATGATGCAAATCGATATTTATTAGTGGTAATGGATTATTTCACAAAGTGGCCTGAGGTATATCCCATCCAAGACCAGGAAGCAACAACAGTGGCGGAGATGATAGTTAATAACTTCATTAGTAGGTATGGAGTACCTTTACAACTCCACTCTGACCAAGGACGGAATTTTGAATCCAATGTGTTTAAAGGCATCTGTCAACTATTAGGCATTCAGAAAACCGGAACAACTCCCTTACACCTTCAGTCGGATGGTATGGTTGAAAGATTCAATAGAACAATTGCTCAGCATTTAGCATTATTTGTGAACGACCACCAACGTGACTGGGATCGCCATGTACCACTCCTTTTGCTGGCATATAGGACGGCAGTGCATGACACAACTGGACAGACACCTTCCATGATGCTTTTTGGAAGAGAGTTACGTCTTCCCTGTGACCTTTTATATGGTCGGCCCGAAGCAATGCCTGTGTCCACTCCACAATACGTACAAGAATTACAACAACGACTAGAAGAAATCCATCACTCCATTAGACATAACATCGACATAGCAAGTGACAGAACCAAAACAAGATATGACAGTAAAATAAATGAAACTGTTTTCAATCAAGGAGATCTTGTCTGGCTATACAGTCCACATAGAAAGAAAGGACTATCTCCAAAACTTCAGAAACCTTGGGTAGGTCCATATACAATAGTTAACAGGATTGATGACGTGGTATATCGCATTCGTCGACGTCCAGCTACAAAGTGCAAGGTGGTTCACATGGATCGTTTGGCCCCGTTTCATCGAAGAACTGAAGAAGCTTTGGAATCCAGAATTGTTCGGGACGAACAAGACCTAGGAAGGGGGCAGTGTTACGGCAGAAGGAATCTGGCATCCGAAAGCAAAAAGTATCAGCCTACGAATAAGAACTTTGGGAGAATTTGAAGAA
Source organism: Ryuthela nishihirai (assembly GCA_038380435.1). NCBI lineage: Eukaryota > Metazoa > Arthropoda > Arachnida > Araneae > Heptathelidae > Ryuthela > Ryuthela nishihirai. The sequence continues at coordinate 9,015,834 of JAWZYU010000032.1, read as the reverse complement.
CAGTGGAGCGTGTAACGGTCGTGTGTGTAACGGTCGAGTTCGAAAATGGACGGTTAGCTGTTCTGAGACAGTGCACGTTAAGTATAAAGAATTATCTTTATGTGATGTGTATGCGGGAAGTATAACAGTGGTATCTTTTATGTGATGTGTACGCGGACGGTCGTATGGTTCTGCTAGTGTGAGTTAGCGAACTAGCACAGGACGATTTTGTTTGTGTACGAAGATGTTCAAGCGACATGGTAATCAAGTAAAAAGGTAATATTTAGTGGAATAGACAGAACTAATGTTGTGTGCTCTTAGGAAGATTGATGATTTGGGTATGGTTAATAGTTGATTTGTTAATAAGATACTTCATCCATAATTTCTTTGTAACAATTTACCTTGTATTGAATTTGGTTTTGAAACATAGTTTTTAATACTCACGCTCAGTGGCTATCCATTTTTGTAATCCGCAACAATATTATATAATAGCATGGGCACTGTATTCACTGTCCTATTTAAAAAAAGAGAATGAAAGTCAAATGTAAGAGATGAATGTTCTTAGGATAAAAGAAAATAGTGTAATTCCAAAATATGGTATTGTTATTTTGCGTCTGAGAGGCATTTCTTTTGTACACAATCTTCTAAACAGCCAGGCACAAGAATTCCAAAGGATCAGAGATGGTTAGGAAAGTGAACCCATTGCAGAACTCTTAGGAGCATTTGGAAATTCCTGTCAAGACCATAGAGAATGTTCTTTAACGGCAAAGGATATGGCTCTCCTACACATGGGATCGTGGCTTAACATCCCATAAGACGGACGCTGCCTTTCCAATTCCATCGGCGTCCCCTACTGACCGAGTGCAGCGAATTCAACTACGAGGAGTTAAATCTCAATGCTGGTGTAGGCGAAACTCGAACCTGTGAATCGCAGATTACGTGTCTAGCGAGCTTCAGATTCGACCAACCACGCCACTTCAAAGAGGCCTGAACAAAATTGTGTTAAAATTCTTTCAAAATGGGCTAAAAATTGACTTTTGACTGAGTAGAATACATTCAGCAGAAACATTTTCCTGGGGGTGTGATGGAGCCTTGGATGTGTGTAGAATAAAATGTAATCACTGTTAATTTTCAATATGAACTTGCACCTTTGTATTTCTCAGTTTTTATTATCTTATCATCTATAATCAAAACTCTGATGAAAAGGGATTACGTGGAAATTTCTATTTCTTTTTTTTATTTCTTACATAGTTATTGTCGCGTCTTTTACTTTTTTCCAGTCTACAACATTTTTCTTTTCAGAGAAAAAACTTTTCGGGTAACAGAGTGCAAAAGCCTTGACATAAAGTTTCAGAATTGAATATTTTAACTAAATAATTTCTGGAGTCATATCTTTGATTATAGTTGGATAAAAACCGATTTCGAAAAGGTATAATTATAGTAACAAAAGTTTTACATCCGGGGCAGGGAGGGGGCTGCTGAGAGATAAAACACAATACTCTACTTTATTTTACAAGGACTTCTTTTTTTATCCTCTTGATAATTGGCAGATCTCGAAACGTTTATTGGAGGAAAAGGGTTAGTGACGGAATCAACGGATTCGTACGTAATGTAAAATAATGCGTTTCCGTTATTCTACAGGCACGAGGATCACGGCAAGAGAGGGAACCTCCTTACTCCCCCCTTTAACCGGGGAGAGGAGAGGGGGGTTGCCCTCTCTTAAAGCGACGTTGCCACATTAGCTTAAAGAGTAGTTTTCAAACTTCGAAACTGATGCGATTCTGATTGCATTGCATGTTAACTGTAGCTTCAGTGAAAAGTTATTTCAAAGCAGTTCCAATCCACGCGTTTAATATTATCGTTCGTAAAATTTAAGTCATTGCTACAATTGTCCGTTAATATTATTATTGTTGTTTTAGTTAAGTTCGTTAATTCGTTTCGTTATTATCAGCCAACATGACGCGAAGTCTTCGACATTTCGTAAATGACACGGAAAGATATTCCGGACAATGTGATGCAGAATTGCGGCATCATTTTAGAATTAACGGAGAGATTATTGTTGGAAAAGACATATAAAAGAATTATTGACTTTTTTAAGAAGTAAACCCTAATAGAGAGCAAAATTATTCAATAATGATTATTTTGTAGTATGTAACTATGACAACACCTATCTTTATTTTATTTCTGTTCAGTTTAACGAATATAAACTGATTTCCATTAAAGGATAGTCCTATGTTATGTCAATGGGAAGTTAAAGTCGACGCTCTATAACTTATGAAACAAGTTTTTTTATTTAAAAAAATGTGATAGCAGATAAATATCTCAAATAAATCAATATCTCGATTTTCAACAACATTCCTTCCATATATAACAAGTTATTGAAGTTTGAATATTTAAAAATAACAATGCCAGTCTTAAGAAATATAGACAAAACCTTATAAATAGTGAAAGAATTCACATAAACTTCTAAAATGCAAACTTATTTCATTACGTACTTTGATATAATATTTATTACTAAGTTTTAGTTAACTTCGGAAGTCAATAGTTGTGACTGACTTTGCTATTGTTAAATATTGAAACTTCCATAAATGCTGAGCGAATATTGTTGATAATAGAGATATTGATATATTTGATTCATTCTTGAAAACAAAAAATATTTTATACAGAATTCGACGTTAGCTTCCCATTTAAAGCAACATAGGGTTGATCCTTAATTTATGGAAACCAATATATTTTGGTGACCCCGCTCGATTTCATTATAATGACCTTCCACTCTTATTAGATCAAAGCGTTATTAGCAGAAACAAATATGTTAGAAATGCACTAAGGAGAATTTGGTTGAAGAAAATATCCCTCAGCAGAAATGATTTGAAAACTTGAGAATCACTGGGCACTACTAGTTTTATTTCCATTGTTTAATATTTCAACATAATACAACATACTTTTCTGATCAAATTATTATGGTTCAGATCATCTAATCCTTTTGATTGATTCAAAAACTTAAGGATTTACTCAGACATAACTTTTATGATTATAAAGGAGATATATTTCTTAACAAAAAATTGTAATCTTAATTTTGTGTCAACTTGACATGATCGGAAAGCACTAAAAATTTCATATAACAGAAATTGATAAGTGAAACTGATAACTTTCAATCGACATTAATATTAAAGATTGAGTTAAAAATACAATAAAGGATTAAAATATACGAATGAATGAAAACACAAAATTCTCTCGTATCCATCCATGGTCGACGGAGGTTTAACCAGACTTTGCGATTTATTTCGCACAACAGATTTAAAAATGTTTCTTTTTTTCGTGTCGGTTTAAGTCAGCCTTTTGCACAAATGACATTTCACAGTGTCTGCACAAGAATGGCTTTTGTAGCAAATGTGATCTTCTATGCACAGTTAGATTGCGTTGCGTTGTGAAAGACTTGCTACAAAGATCACAAGAAAATGGTCGTTCTCCTGTGTGAATACGAAGATGCTCTTCGAGATGATTCTTCCGTTTAAAACTCTTTCCACAATGGCAACACTTGTGAGGACGATCTTCAGAGTGAGTGAGCATATGGTTCTTAATGTTGGATGATATATCGGTAGAGTAAGGACAGAATGAACAAGGGAATCTCCGGCCTTCTCCTTCCCCTCGATGACTCTTCTTGTGTTTGGTGAGGAATTGTAATGATGTAAACCGGAAATGGCAGATGTCACACTCATAATAAACACGTCCACCTGTTTGAGATAACACAAACACAGATTTCGATAAACCATATATTTTTAAGAATATTAATTAATACAAGTAGCTTTTTATTCAGTAAAAATGTAGCCATTGGGCACTTGAGATATTTTATTTTGGGTTCTTTTACTTCTCAGTCACTTTTTTGCGCACAATGTTCTAAATGGACCCAATGACTCAGAGAAGGTTAAAAAAAAGGGAACCCACTGGACAGCGATTAGAGACAGATGGAAGACTCCATTCATAGCCATGACAGATATACCGTGAAAACGTTTATCACTTCTGCTCGTAGCTTAACGTTCCATCCGATGGACGGCTTCCTTTCCAAGCCTATTCGGGTCCCCTTCCTGACCAATGGTGGGAGTTAGTAGTGACAAATCTAAACGCCGACAGAATTGGAAGTGGAACCTAGGAATTGTAGATTACGAGCCTGGTGCGCTATCAAGTGAGCCAATCACCGTCCTCAATAAACATTAATAACAATCGCATTGTGCGAAGCAATGTGCCTAGCAAAAGTGTTGTGCTAGGGTTAAAAAATTTACTTTTAATACTGAAGCTCTGAAAGATCCAGTTATAGAGAAAGCTTACCATGATAGGTTACTTAGTCATTATGACAGTCATGGTTTGCTTACTACTGAAGTTGAGGAAGAATGGGATCATTTTAAACGGGCTTTTTTGGACACTAACAGTACTCTTTTAGGAAAAATGGAGCAGAAGAGGCAGAATTATCTGAGTGATAAGGCACTTGAGCTTATTTCGGAAAGAAAGAACTGCAGGAATGTGTTTAATCAATACCCTACTAGTCCTAATAGAAAGCATTACAGAGAACTTAATAAACGTGTAAAAGATCAGTTAGCTGCTGATAAGAATCTTTGGCTTGATGGTTTGGCTGACAAAGCCGAGGAGGCAGTTAGACAGCACAACAGCAGAGAGCTGTACCAGATAGTTAATGTTTTATGTGGTAGAAAACGGATAGGCATACAAGGATTGAAGGATAAACAAGGTAAGGTTATAGAAGGGAAGGATTCTGTCATGGCTAGGTGGGCTGAGCATTTCAGTGATGTTCTAAACAATGTAGTTGGTTCTGCTCCCATTGTTTGCAGTGATGATGGATGCATTGGTGGCTTTAATGTTGGCCCTATAACACAATCTGAAGTTACTTTGGTTGTTTCTAAACTTAAACTACATAAATCCCCAGGGGTAGATGAACTTACTACCGAAATGCTTAGAGCTGGGAATGTTTCGGTTACCACTTGGATGACCGAAATTCTGAATATCTTTTATGATAAAGGCATGGTTCCTAAGGATTTTACCAGAGCTATTGTTATCCCTATTTTCAAAAAAGGTGATCGCAGTTCTTGTGATAACTATAGGGGTATCAGTCTACTCTCTGTTCCAGGTAAGTTCTTTCCATGATTGTGCTTAATAGAATTAAGAATCTGGTTGACAGTATATTGCGTGATGAGCAATGTGGATTCAGAAATGGTAGGGGATGTGTGGATCAGATATTTTCACTTAGGCAGATTCTTGAGAAATGTTTAGAGTTTCAGAAACCTATGGTTGCTAGCTTTGTTGATTTCAAAAAGGCTTTCGACTCTGTTGATCGTCATAATTTGTGGTTGATTGTGAGATCATATAGTATACCAGACAAGTTAGTTAACATAATGAACACTGAGTCGTGTGTGAGAGTTGGTAAGGCTTGTAGCAATTGGTTTAGCATTACTTCTGGTGTTCGACAAGGGTGCATTTTGTCTCCTTTTCTCTTTAGCTTGGTTATTGATTATGTTATGCGAAATTCACTTCAAGGGAAAGATTTTGGCCTTAAATGGGCTGGAGATACGAAAATTTCTGATTTAGATTATGCTGATGATTTAGCCCTTTTGGCAAATGATGTTGATGAGATGAACTCTTTCATTCGAGCCGTTGATGAGACTGGTAGTAGAGTAGGATTGGTTATAAACAGAGAGAAAACTAAAGTGATGAAAATTGGTCAGGCAGGCTGTGATTCAGTTAATCTGAATGTTTGCAGTCTTGAGCAGGTGTCACAGTTTAATTATCTTGAGAGCTATGTAGCAGATAATGGTGATGTGCGGCATGAGATTAACAGATGAATAGGGATTGCTGCCGGGACTTTTAAGAATCTATGGAGAGTGTGGAGAAATAGGCGTATACACCTAAAGACTAAAATTAGACTGTATAATAGTTTGGTTCTTTCTAGGGTTAGTTATGGTAGTGAAACTTGGACACTTTGTAAACAAGATAACAGGAAACTAGATGCTTTTGATTCCAGATGCTTACGCAGTATCTTGGGCATTAGGTGGTTCAACTTTGTAACTAATGATGAGGTTAGGCAAAGGAGTTTGCAACCTCCTTTAAGCAGCATATTGTGCAGAGAGAGACTCCGTTGGTTTGGCCATGTTGCCCGTATGAATAATTATAAATTGGCGAATAGGGTTATGAACAGTATGCCTAAAGGCCTCAGAAAGAAGGGGAGACCTAGGATGCGGTGGGCAGACAATGTCAAACAGGACCTTGTTAGAATTGGTGTGCAGTGGCCAGATGCAGTAATTGTAGCTCAGGATAGACTTGCTTGGAGAACTAAATTGCACGGTCTGGTTGGACCTCCGTAGCCCATGGCTGCTTGAGGATGATGATGATGATGATGATGATTAATAAAGAGTAGTATTTGTATTGGGAAACATTTATCCATCGATCATTGGACTATGTTGAACTATGCTTCCAATAGTAAATGTGAAGAATTGAAAAGATGAGGGACATCGAGTTGATTCTTCATCTAAGTCCGTATATGTCAGAAGGAATTTGCCTGTCCGAGCGCTATTCCCATCCTTAGCTAACCATTAGCGATAGTTACGTTGATGTGTGTCGATTATTGTAAAATGGAGCAGGCGCAAAATGAGCATTAATTGACCTTAGCCTATAATAAAGATGCATGTTTTAGACACACGGTAATCATTTCGTTTAGAAAAGGAGCACAGTGAGATACTTAATTTGTTCATGGAATCACATGATACAGATCACTTCATGTCGCTGAACTGAAGACATGAATTTTTATTCTTCAAACGATACAAAACAGAAATATTGTTTTTTTTTCTATTATGTTTAAAATTAAATATAAAATCAGTATAATTCTAAAGTAAACCTGAACTTTATATTCAAAAACAAAAAAGCTCCTTCTATTTCTCACACAGATTTGTCTCTGTTAATAGTCAGTATTACATTTATATTGTTTTTATCTCTTTTTCTTTGAAAACGAAATAAAAACAATGTTTGTAGTCCGTCTGTCCGTCTGTAGACATCGAACTTTTTTGTTTACAGAGAAAAAGCTAAAATTCTTTTTGTGTTGGATAGGTATTGATAAAATATTACGATATGCTCTTTCCGAATCTCTCTAAAGCTATAATTACGCCCTCTAGGGTGAAAAAATTAAAATTTTTAAAACGAATATGCAAACGACGTATTTAGGCTAGAAATTTGAAATTTTGGTGGTGGAATGGGAAAGTCACAAGTTTCCATTGCCAACAATGAGTTGATCACTTAGACCCAGAGGGGGGTGGGAAAACACACCTCTTTAGTTTTAGCAGATAATTATTTGTTTTAGAGATAAATGGAATATCAATTATTTTTGGGTTAGATAGGCATTCATGAAATATTATTTTTCGCACCTTTTGAATCTTCCGACTATAATTGCGTCCTCTAACGGTAGAAAAATTTGGAAATTCGAAAATTTCAAGCAAATATTGCCAACGACGCTTTTAAGCTAGAAATTTTAAATTTTTCTGTTGTAATGTGAACGCCATGATGTTTCCATCGGCAACAATGAATTGACCTCTTAGAACTACAGAAGGTGGGAAAACACAATTTTTTTCTTTTAGCAGAAAATTGTTTGCATTCATAGAAAAATGAAAATTTTTTTAGGGTTAGTTAGGAATTGATAAAATATTATGATTCGCACTTTTGGAATTCGAACACTATAATTGCGCCCTCTAACGGTGAAAAAGATTGAAAATTCCGAAAGAATATTGCAACGATGTATTAATGATATAAATATGAAATTTTGGTGGTGGAATGTGAAGGTCATGAAGTTTCCATTGGAAACAATGAAATTATAATTAAAAAACCCTTTTTTAGTTTGATTGGTAATAATGAAATATAATTCGCATTTTCCAAATACCTAACAGTTTTAATACATATATCTTTACAGATCATTAGGGGGTCGTTGAGATTTATCTCCGCAAAATTCCCCTCCCTGCTCATGGTCAGTAGGGGACATCGATGTGTTTGAAAAGACCGCCGTCCGTCGGATGGGACGTTAAGCCATTTCCCGCGTGCGGGAGAGCAATACCCTGTGCACGTTGAAAACGCTGGATGGACTTCAGGTAGGCTACCATCTGTCTCCCAACAGCTGTTCTAGTGGGTCCCCTCCCCCAACGTTCTCTGAGCCTTCGGGGTCTTTGTGACCTGGCCGTTTAGTTCATGGTGTGCAAAAAATTGCTGCTCAGAGGTAAAAACAACCCAACAGTTCACTAAATAAGAAACGGCAGAGCAGTTAATGATATTTACAAATAATATGTATAGAATAGAAATTTGAAAAATCAGTGTTGGTTTTTAAGAGATATTCCACTAAGAGAATAATCTATCCTTTTTTCTGAGAGAGAGGTGTGGGAAATGCAACTTTTTAGATTTAAAAATTAAAAAATGAATGTTTTCATGATGTATAATTACTAATAAAATACAATACGCATTTTTCCTATCATCCGTTAGCTCACATTAAAATTTTAAGGAATGAAGCAGCAGGTAAAGAGAGAAGGTTGTTTCGCTTTGAAAACGAGATTCTCATATGCGCCAGAGGCGATATGCGTCCTTCTAGTTATTCGTTAGAAACTCAATTGCTACACGCATAGCATCATGACGAAGATAATGTTGAAGTGATATATACATCATAAATTAGAAAACACTTGGTGAAAGCCATAACAAATATACAAAGGGTCAGAATTCAACAAATTAGTTTCTTATTTGTACTTTGTAATTCTTTTTCAATATTTCATTAAGGTAAAACCAACTCTTAAAATGCAAATTACAGTGATTCAAATCACATATTTGATATTTCGCAAAAACAAAACTCTGTTTCAGACACAGAGGTATAAAAATACACAAATAAAGTAACAATACTGACGATACTTCGTAGTTTTGTACTGAACTTCTTCTCTGAAAACAAGAAGGAACGCATATCATAAAGGAAACTAATAAACTGAATCGGGTATTTATAAATCCATGTTCGGAATTTAAAAAAATTACAAAATTTAAAAGCAAACTTTAGAAAAAGTTAAATGTAATAAATATAACAAGTTTAAAAATGCTTCTTTCCATGTCGATTTAAGTCGTCGTTCTTCACAAATGACTTTTCATAGTATTTGCACAAGAATGGCTTGGGAAGCAAATGTATTCTTCTAGACACAGTTAGATTGTATTGCTTTATGAAAGACTTGCTACAAAGATCGCAAAGAAATGGTCGTTCCCTGTTAGGATACGAAGATGCTCTTCGAGTTGAATCTTGTTTTGAAACTCTTTCCACAATGTAAACACTTGT